>WBNM01010514.1:135271-159459 GCA_013399055.1 Ramphastos sulfuratus | reverse complement strand
GGGGGGGATGGGGGGAGAGCAGTGAGTTCTTCAAAGAGCATGTGGTTTCTTACTGATTTAGTTAGAAATTCTGTTGCTAGGAAGCCTGTAAAGAAAAATGTGATATGAATAACATGAATACATACAGTAGTCCTCAAATAGCCCTTATATCCATCTATCACGTGTCAACATTTGTTTATAGAAATATCCTTTCCCAAATGTCAGTCTACTTCATTCAAAACTTCAGAAGTTTGCTGTAAAATTTCCATCTTCAGCTATGCAGATGAGTCCAAGTAACTGTAGTGCAAAGAATAAGTTTTGACCTCAGGCAAAGCATTTTTATTGTTGAGTTGCTGTGTTTATCCTCTGGCTTTTCTTGCCTTTATTCAGCTATATGTAATTTATTCTTTATTTAATGTTTTGTTTTGTTTTTGTTAGAGGTTTCATAATTGCAATTTAAACAGGACAGGGAAGAGATTAATTTGATTTTAATTCATCTTTTAATTGCGGTTTCTGCTGAAGCTTGAGTTACATTTCTGCCTGTATTTAGTATTGCCACATTGCAGTCAAACATAAATATTAGCCCACTTACAGCTGCATATTACTTTTAGTCTTAGAAAAAGCCTCTCTTTAGTTTAGGGAAACATTTAATCTCCCTTCACCATGAAATTGCCACAAATGAGCAAGAATAGAGTTGTGCTGTTAATTCCATGTGTGTGACGTTGAATCATGATTCTTTAAGACATTTATGAATTATCATTTCAATAGGGAATCTAGTTTTCAAAGAAATTTATGGATTTACTTTTATCTCCTCTCAGAGACATGTCTGAATTTTCCATGTTTTGTCTCTGAACCAATATTTTTGTCTGAGCAAGAGCTATCTGCTCTCATTTTGGGTCACAGGAAGAGGTTAAACATTTGACTAGAGACAAAAATAAACTGGAGGATCTAGAATCGCAGTTGCCACCAAGTTGTCCCACTGTCCAACTCTAAATCCTTTGTGGAATTTAAGTTTAGGGTAGGATGTCCATCCTTGTTGCCAAGTAACACATGTAAAATAGAAAGGTTTTGTGCTCCGTGGGTTAATCTTGTTATTGGGACACTGATGACACTGATGGGGTGATAGTAGGTGCTCAGGTTGGTCTTCCTTCTCAAAGAATGTCAAGATTTAATGTTTCTAACCATTTGCTTCTTAGGGGAAAGATGTCCCTATTGTACATTACTTGCTTTCATGCTTGAGCTAGGATGGAAAGCAATGACAGTAGCCAAAAAAAAAATAAATTTGTGTGTACATATATACAAATCTTAATAGAGAAGAACTTACTTGACTTCAACATTTGTCTGAAGAATTAACACAGCAAAATGATAACCTAGTATGATAAAAACCTTTTTAATTTGTACAGTCTCACTGTTCTGTCACTGCAAAGGTCTCTGCTTTGGGAAGCAGTGTTATTTACTTCTCAGGCAAATTAGAATACCACAAGGAACATGGACCTTTTTAATTCTAATGTTTGCAATTGTGCTGCTCATAATAAGAATGAAAAATCAAGTTAATGACTCTCTATTCCAAGAACAGGCCCAGGTACTGTTTAATGTTACCTCCTGAAGTTTGTAATATCTCTCAAATGAGATCACTTTGAAGGAGCAGACTACACCTGTCAGTCCATAGTCATGTAGCAAGGCACTAACTGCTGTGCCACATCATGATCCTGATATGCCTTCCCTGGGTATGCTTTTCTTTCACTAGTAAGATTTCAGGAAGATTTGTGAGAATTGATGAATAATGAGAACAGATACACTCCAAAGGCTCATGACTCCACCAGGAACAAGGAATCATGGTGACAATGGGGAGCACAGGAGTCAGAAGGCAGGACAGAAAGGCAGAATCAGGGCCAGAGAGATTGCTCATTGTCATACACAGCCTGGTAAATCCACAGCCACAAGAAAGCTCCAGGATCAAGCCAGAAAGCCCAGGCTTGAGGCTTGAGGTCCAGGGCTGGATACAGGAGGCAGGAGAAGATCAGATGCAGATTCAGTGGCTGCACAGCTTCAGCTTAAAATACACTCTGTCACTTTTACTGATTCCACCTCTTCCACCACCATCCTTATCTGCATCTTATGCAGAATCTTGCAGCATCATAGCAGCTATGAGCCTCTGCTTACATGCATGCATTTGCCAAGCATGTAGTTTACAGGGGAGCATCAGAGATCACATCAGTAAACAGAAAGACGTGGAGGAAGTGTCCAAAAGCAAACTGACAACAACTTTCAGACAGGTCATTCTAATGGATTCACCACATTATTTAGCCATTCTGAAGAATGGCTTCAGTTCTGAAGAAATGCTTCTGTTCCCCAGCAAGTTGAGCCATTTATTAAGGTGTCACTTGTGGATTATTCTAGTTTGTAAAGTGTCATCTAAACCCTGGCCCTGCATATATTTCCTGCTTGGTGAAAGTGATGAAGCTTTCTGATGTTGTTAGGAATTTGAATATGTGCTAAGTTTTTGTATAAGTACTGATGTAATTCTCATAAGTTTCCTGGATTTTATGTGGTGTTTTGGATACTGACAGAGCTTAAGTAGTTTTATGGATTGCATGTGAAGGAATCTACAATTTCCTCATTTATTTAAAATATGAATATATTTATTTATTGATCAGGCAGTCAGTCAGAAGAAGGATGAAGATATCAGTGAACTTTCCTTTTCTAGATAAGGTGGCCTTCTACCACATGACAACTCTGTAAAGTTGCCTCTCCAGAAAATGTTACTGCAACCCTGCTAGTGTTTGAATAAAACAGCTAGGAATGATGTTTTGGTACTGCCATTTGATACTAGTCTATGCTTGTGCTTTTGAAAAGTGAAATAGGTAAGGATTAAGTCTATTGGTGAAACTATAAGTCAGAAACATACAGCAAGTGTTAGTAGTATGCCCAACCCTTGCTTAGCCTATTTTAAATGTGCTTGTGTTCGTAGTATTTAGATGTCACCATAGAATTGTTTGATGAATTCAAAGGGTTTTGGGAAGTGCAGTTTAGGTCTGCTCGTTTGACTCCTGGTACTTGTACCAGGAGTGCTGAAGTAATTATTTTTCTTTTCTTTTTCTGATTTTTTTTTTTCCTCCCATAGTACTGGTTATGAATTTTGTCTCTACAAGGTGTTGAGGGTTTCATATATGAAAGGATCTTTTCTTCAATATTTGTATAATCCATATAATTTACTATGTGACTTGAACCTTTTCCGTGGTTGTGTGTACTCATTCTGGAAAGGTGATAGATTTCTAGTAAGAATTGGATGGTAAATCAAGATTGCACTTTAATAATTGCAATTCTGAATTTGATCAAGTGTTTAGCTTTCCATATTACTTTATTCTAAACTTAGAGGTGATCTAAATGTTGCTTTTTTCAGTAACCAGGATGAGTGGAAATACTTATTATGTAGGTGGCTGGCTATGGGATTTTATCGCATCTCTAAAATAGAAACAATATTCCTTTTCATTTGTGTGGAGACTTTTGCCTGAGGATGTTAATGCAGCTTTATAACATTCTTGGGAAGGAGAAGAACATTATTAAATGTAGCCTGCCAGTAGAGTAGATTTAGTCACACTCCAGGAGAAATCGTACCCTGGTGGGGAGCAAAGCTGTATTTTCCCTGTCTTTCAAGTTTAGAGAGCTTATATTGGACAAAGCCGTGTGTTCTCAATGGCAGGTACATATTTATTTGTAGATAAATAAGTCCTTTGCGACATTTGTTCTGTCTCATTAATATGGTCCATCAAATCATAGCAAACTGCTTGCAGATAATCAGGATCAAACTGGGACTAATGTACATGAGTCTATGCCGTCTGAACAGCAATTCTTCGTGTTTTGTGCAGCAATGAAATCTGACTTAAATCAGGGGAATATTGGATGCTGTGAAAAAAAATAGAACAGCACAGCACTTCCAAGACTTCGCTTTGTAACTGTTAAGTTATCTCATTCAGGAATTAAAGCAAATAAGTTTACAAAAGGAATATATAGGCTCTGTTAGGAAGTTTTAAAAGCCACTGTACCGGTGGCTTTGTTAATCATGAAAGAGAGAGAAGCATCTTCAACTCATGTTAGCTGGTTGATGCTGCGGGTAGTTCCTGTTCAGATTTGTTTGTTTGTTTTTTTTTTTTCCTATACCTTTTCCCTCCCCTTTGTTGTTTTTCCTCACCTTGTGTTCCCTGTTTGGTACATTAACTGACAGAAGTTTGCTCATTAGACACTATGATACTACTTCTTTGGTACAATGTCCAGGCAAGCGTGAGAAACACTGCCTTCCCCAGTGCTCTTCTCTTTCTTCCTTTGGTGGTATACTGGTCTATTTTGATTGAAGACAGCATCTCAGCTTTGTCCCCATAGATCTTCCCTGTAGTCCAGTAACTGTCCTTGTACCTTTGGTCAGATAAAGCAGAAAATGAACAGTAGCTATTAAAGCATTTACTGAAGACATTAGGGAGAGAATTTATTCTATTTATAATTGCCTGCACTTTTTCAAGGCTGACAGTATGTGGAAAATAAAGCAGCAGAATGTAAGACAAGGCTTCAGAGAGAGGGAATGGAGACCATGGTGGGAAAGATGGCATTGGAAACAATGCAGGTTCAGTGGTGCTGTGAACTAAGTCCTATGCTTTAAGGTGCTTGGATGCATGCTTACTCAGTAAGGCCAGCTAATAAAGCCACCTTTAGCTTCTTCAGTTTCTCAGCTTTCTGGTATATTCACACAAACTGTACCTTCCTTAGAAATGGTTTGTTTGCAGGCAGGATTTGTAAATAGATGTGTTTATGTGGCAGCTGATTAAAAAAGAAAAAATCCAAATTAACAAACATGCTGTAGTGAATTCTATGTGCTTGGCTAACGAATCGATACTCTCTTTGATTTTCACAGTATGGATTTAATTTAGATATGCTGAGGGAAGCAGGAATGCACTTTTCTAAAGGAAACAAAATGATTCTTTACGTTGTTTATATATTTTATTTGCAGTTGAAGTGCATCTTGTGTGGTAGTAACAGATCTGTCAGTTGCAAATGATTTCTATGTATATAAAAAGAGATCAAAGATATAACCTTACTAAAATAGACCTCTTTATATAATCATTATAAAGTGCTACCACAGGCAAGATAAATAGGGGCTTATCGTGGTGATAATATGCTTAGAAAGTTGAGTTCAAGCCTAATAAGGAAAGCATTTTGTTATTATTGCTGTTTATATATTGTAATTATTTTTAAGCATACTATCAAGAACAAGACAGAAGCTTTACAGATTAAAGCATTGGAAAGCTGGTATATCTTTCTTTTTCTTTCTTAAGTGTTTTGACCAGTGTAATTTTGGGCAAAATGTTTAATGTGAACTGTCTTATGTCAGTTCAAAGTGGGAAGAAAATGAGAATAATGCTACAGAGGTATTTGACTGAAGTGAAAGGAACCAACAGCTGAATTAATTTATAGCACGAGGTGTCATTTTCAGTTGCCCTTGCTAGGAAAGTAAGGTGTGAGCTTTCAGATTCCGTTCTATGAGCAGCTTTGTAAAACCTTTGTATTGTTTTGGCAGAGGTGGCGAAATCAGAATTCGGATCCTGGAAGCATTTTTGCAGAAAACTTGACTTAGATGTGTAGAAGCAGAGATTTAGTGCTGTTTATAAATGTTTCTGGAGCTAGGGCCTAAAAAGAGAAAATAACTACTGCAGTTTTTAGTTCACTCTGATACCAATATAGAAATGATCTGCAGAACATCCGGTAGCTAGAGGCTCTTCTGCTGGTTCCTGCCTCACCTTCCTCAAACAAAGCAGTTGTTCGGTACAGTCTTTTTTCTTTTTTTTTTTTCTTTTTTTAGTTTTAGTTTTTGTTTTCCCCCAGTAGTCATTTACTAATTATTTGGCCAATGTTCACTTACTGCAGTATTTTTTGTACTAATTTAGGCACTCCAGCTTTTGAATGATTAATGTTGATTGTGCTCAGAAAATGCACTGAACTTTTCCAGCCCTGAGATGTGTTGAAGTGTATGAAGTGGTTTTGATGTGAAGCCCACTGTACTGAGCAGCAATAACTATTGTGTGTCTGGAATGGGCCAGCATTTGTATTCTTTAGCAGTTGGACAGCCTTGCTGTTTTGGCCAGTTGTAAGGCTGTCTCTGAGTTACTGTCTCTTGTTTCTTTAGGGCCTTTGGTGTTGCTGCTTTCAAAGTTTTTTTCTCTCTTAAATATCTTTTTGATTCTACCTCCTCTCACATGTAATACTTGCTGTAACACTAACTGTGATTACTCTATATTCATACCTGTGTTTTAACTTTTTCCGTCTTGACAACACTGACAATACCCACTCCAATGCACTATATGAAACCATTTCATTTTAACTAAGTCAAGGTCCAGCATTTGCCTCATGGCTGTAGCTTTTGTTAAAAATCACACTGCCATCTACCATTGCCGCTTCTTCTGTATCCTTTGATCAATTTTTGTTTATAAATAAAAAGCTGAATTAATTTTTCATTTAAGTCTAGTAACTCACAGTGGGGAATGCATTCCCAGAATTCAGACAGGCAGATAGATGCACCATGTCCTCTTCATTCACTAATTTGTGTTTAAGTTGATCAAAAGTGCTTTCTGCATGAAATGAAATATCCTAGGAGAGAGGATGTTTTGAAAACTGTGTGGCAAGAAATGTTCATGTAGTAATTAATATTCAGGGCAGAAGAGAGGTTGGCTGTTAATTTTCACAAGTGTTTTATGGCAGTAGTACTTTAATACAGAAAGCACTTCATAGCTAGAGAAAACAGATAACTCTATTATCTGTAAACAACAGTAGAAACTATATATCAAATTGTTTGTGGAGCCATCCCATTTTTAAGATGTAGTAAGGCTTACTTTTAATTGTAGTTTCTACCAAGCCTTCCTGATTCATCACTTCAATGTCCCTCAGTTTATGGTAGTGCTGCTGAGCTGAGCGTTCTCCCCGCATAAGTGAATGCACCCCATTACTGCAGTGTCTGTTAGTACAACACTCAAAAGTAATATTGAGGCAATAAGCTTGCATAAAATTTGGTTGTTACCTCCTCTAGTTTGTTTTGTTTTCTTATCAGCAGACCTGCTTGACAGCAGGTGGAAAGTAAAACGGGAACACAAAATCTAGCTTACCATCTCAGATGGGCCTTGCCAACCTAGGTCTTCAGACCAAAGATGAACATACTTTAGAGCAAACATTTTTTAAAGTACTTGCCAAGAGACAGTAGCTTTATAACCCTTTCACAGTCTCACCTGTCCTCCTGAAGATGAAAATATACATCTCTTCCATGTCTTTTTTAATTGCAGTAAGTCCATTCCTTTAACAGGGAAAGGAGAGTTTATAAAGTCTTACTGAGCCATTTACTCATACTTGGGAGAAATCAATGTAAAATATTTATATGAAGTTGTCTTTTGATTTTACTGCATCTAAAATACTAATCAGCCGAGTGGTATAAACATGGGGTGTTTTCATGTGTGTAAAATTTGCATTTGGAATTTTAAAATTTCTTTTGAAATCGGACGTTGAATGGCTGCAGGAGAGGTAGAGGCCACTGGATACTGCTCTTTGTGCTTGGGCTTGTTTTTTTTACTCTTAATATTGCCCAGCGAATAATTCAGGTCATAATTTTTAGGTGGGAATTACAATCCTACTAGCAGGCTGTGTCTAATGGCAAGTGGCAAGTTGAGGAGGAGGAAAAAATCCACTAAAAATGTTAAAATAATGAAAGAGAAACCAGGTGCCAATGAATATTTGTTCTGCTTTCCCATGTGTTCTTTCTACTCTGGGTCAGGACCTTAAATTCCTTATGGAATTTATGTTATGGTTCTGCACTCCAACCTCCAGATAAGAGCTGAGGTCAAACTTTGAAGAGTTGACTTATGGCTGGTGGGAACCTGTAGGTAGCACAGCATCAGAGATGAGTTGAGTGTTATGGGTTATGCTGTTGCATCCTTGTTAGACAAGTCTTTCTCAGAACTGGGGAAAGACCTTGGCAGTGCTAAGTGAAATTTGATTTATTGCACAGAGAAATGAATTTATGGTTGAAAATGTTTAGCAACCAGTGCTTCAAACTATCATGACCATGCATATTGACTCCAGTAAGATATTCACAAGGGCCAAAATTAAAAGATAAGCCAGTTCTTGTAACAACTTTATACCTTCTGGATGCTGAACTGGCTAAGCACTCTGATGGCAAAATTGGTCTCTCCTCAACTTTGGTTCTGTCATTCTATTTCATCTTCCTTTCCAAATGCACTGGAGACTACTGTGATGTATTGCCTCTTGGTGAGTTGATGTTTTGGTCATTAAACCTGGTAATGAGCAAAGCATTGTGTCAACAGCAGTGAAGGATGAGCATCTCTGCAAGTCTCCTGAGAAGACTGGGGAGGGGTGTGTTGTCTGAATAGCCTCCTGCAAATTTGTCTTGAGGTCTTTAGGGAGGTGACTTATGTGTGAATCAGACTGGATCATCCCAACAAAGATGCTCTCATGGGTGGCCAGAAGGGGACATTGTTCCGTTTGTTTTTCTACTTTTCACTGTGCTTTTCCAAGTCTATTGAACCTCTGTTGGAGAAGGAAGAAAGGTGGGAAGAGCCAGACATACCAAACGCTAGGGATGGAGAGGTCTCACTTGAAAAACCAATTTGGCAAGACAAAAGCTTCTATTTGAATCTAAGGAAAGATGATTTAGAAAACTTTAAAAATTCTTGTGTAGAATGAAGTACGGGAAAATAAGAAATAGTTGATTTAATCTGCATGCTCTTCAGGGGAACAATACACAAATAGTTTTTCCTCTAAAATGGTATGGTGTTGAAAGCAAGACTTGCTTGTTCTAAAAAAAATCCTACCCAATGACACATGGGATCAACTATGATTTTCCTTTCCTGGATGAGTGCTTGAATCCTTTTCCTGGTCACATACCTACATATAGGAAGTGTTCTGTATAATGTGCTGCTGTGTGGAGGGCCTGGCAGAGATGTATTTCAGGTTATCCACTAGCCAAGGAATTAACAGTCTCACAAGAATGGAAATCCCAGTTTTGTGTGGCTAGAGACTGGATATTAATGTCTGCAATTAAATTTGGAGTTCAATCAATTTTTGAGAACTGAACTTTTGTGACATTGAAACAAAACCTGGCTTGTTCCAATCCCTCTGTGAAAAGCTGACTTCCTTCATAGGTTTTATTTTTAATGTACTCTTGAGATCTAGTAATGCGATTTCTACCACTTTCTGAGCTAGTGGTTTGGAGGCTGAGATATTATTTCCAAGATATGTTTACCAGAATCTGAAATAGTACTCAGAACTTTCCTGTTCCGCTACCTCCTTAATTCAAGTTATGGCTAAAAATGTCAGAGGTAATCATAGAAGTTCTGAGAAAGAAAAAAAGAAAGACTAAAGCATCTGGGCTACAATAGTTCTCTGAAAAGGAAGAGTGAGGAAACACCAGTATTTTCTTTGAAATAATGGAGAGTATCCTTGCTAATGATGGGTATAATAAACATATTTGCACTCAGTTAATGACTATTCATTTTAGTATTCTTAAAACATGGGAATATTTAGATTTCTGTTGTAATTTGTGTAAACTTTGGGCTAAACAGATTTCAGCCTCATAGCTACAGACATAAACTGAGCTATAAACTGTGGACACAAAGCTGTGCTGTAAAGCACTTTATAGCCTCCCAGCACGACGTACTACTTTGCAAAGCAATTTATAGCTCTATTCAAGCCTGGCCAGAGAAAGCACATTACCACCTTACAGGTGAGAAGCATGTTTTAAAACATGGCAGTTAGGAGAACTTTTAATCCTGCTGTAATGAGGACCCTTTAAATATACCAGAAAGATGCTGAACATATCTTAAGACTTACGTGTATTCTTGTCTGTAGTCTAGGGAGGTGATATTTGATGAAATTGCATCTGTACTTCCTCGTGTTATTTATATCCAAAGATATTGCATTCTGTGCCTGATACAATCCCTGTATTATCACTGGTAGAAATCATCTCCCTCAGGCTTCTCATGAAAATGAAGCATTTATGATTTCCCTGGAAAATTAGGTTTTACCTAAATACATCCACAGTGATTATAAAAAGTGCTGCAAAAATCATCATGTTTAGGATTGCATGAATGTTTCCATCCCAGTTCCAATGTTAAACTTTTCTGAATTTTCTCTCTGAGGAGATTTTTTTCCTATCTTAGTTTCTGCCTGATGACTAATACCTAATTTTTTGACATTGAGTAAAAGTTACTTATCTGCTATGGAAGAGAATGGCAGACAGAAATACTGTTTTTTCTTCTTCTTAAAGAAGCACAAGCAAACAGATCTTGCAGTTCAGGTGTTATCCTTGATTATATAATGCATCATCACCCACAGCTTGAATACCTTTAAAGTCTTTAAGGGATAAAAGGGTTAAGCAGAATTCATGTGTGCTTTAGCATTTGGAGTTCCTCTAAAGAAAATCTGCTGATTGCTAGAGAGAAATCGTGCAGAGTTTTTAACTATTATTTAAAACGTGACTGAAAGAAAAAGGTTTCTGGGTAAAACTTTAGCAGTTTGCTGACTGCTTTGCATCAAACAATGACACTGTGAGTCCTGTAGCCCACGACATCATCTGGAAGACAGTACTTTGTAAAGAGCAACCCAACCTGTTATTTCTGTGAGACTATTCAGCTCATTTTACCTGGCCTGAGGTGTCATCTTAAGGGGTGACTGATAGGGACTTGGCTGAGGGATTTGTTTTGTTCAAAGACATAACAATAAATGCAACAATGTGTTGTGGAAAAGAACTGGGGTGGGTACTTCATTCAGTGCAGCAGCTGATATTTCTATTGGGAAACTGCTTGGTTTTGATCACTGGCAAGGTGCTCAAAGTTGACAAAACGCCTGAAAGTTACAGGATTCTTCTGGACTTTCATTGCTTCATTCTGTCGAAGAGGGGCCAGCAAGGAGAGTTCCCTGTCTGCACAGAAAGAGGAAAAAGCATATCGATGACTGGCAATTGCTACTAAAAAAGAAGCATCCAGCCCAATGTGCCATTCATTGTGTTTGTTAAAATACAAGTGAACAAATTGCTACTTCACTTCAAAATCACTAGCAGCAGATGAAGTCGTAAAAAGAGGATAGATTTTCAGTTTTGGCAGATATGGATGGAGCAGGAAATTGCTTTCCAAATTATTATTATCTGCCGAGGTTCAACCTTTCCATATTTTCCTATTTAGCTCTTGTGAAGAAGGACAACCATAAAAAAATTAATAAGTGTAGTAATGATACATACAACAGTGGAAGGGAAAGGCGGAGAGATTAGTTTAAAGGAAGATTTGGCAATCATACAGGAGCATCCATAAGCAAAAATCAGAGCCCAAGCATCTGAAAGTTAATTTTACTTGTCAATGATAACATTTCTGGAATATACAGAAGCAGACTTAAGCAAAGCCTTTGCTTTTCAAAACTAGTATCTAATTCATCCTCAGCGTATAGTTGAAATCTTCTTTGTGTGTACTAAGAGAGAGCTACAGTGATGCATGTTGCTGACATGCTTCTACCTGTCTTGTTCAATATCATCAGAGTGTGTTTGAAGTTCTTGAATAAGTTCTAATGATAAAAGCAAACCATCACCTTCCAATTTTGTATATTCTTCAAAAGGTTGGGAAAGAATAAACATTTGAGATGTATGTTGGTAAAGCAGAGGCATGATTTACCAGCTACTCCAAAATTCAGTAGCTGTTCATTGCTACTTAGCTAGAAATGCATCTAGCTAAGTTAGCACAAATGTTTTCTAGCACTCTGCATATTTAAAGCAGAGCCTCGTTGCAAAT
The DNA here is from genome assembly GCA_013399055.1 of Ramphastos sulfuratus. Taxonomy (NCBI): domain Eukaryota; kingdom Metazoa; phylum Chordata; class Aves; order Piciformes; family Ramphastidae; genus Ramphastos; species Ramphastos sulfuratus. The sequence goes on along the minus strand of WBNM01010514.1, from coordinate 147,652 downwards.
TCTTACATGAAAATGACCATCAGGCATGGATGGAGGGGTGTTACTGTTTTTAAAAAAAAAGGATGTAAGGAGTCAAAATGGTAGTAGATTAATATTTTACACAAAATTGCTGTACTCTGTGTAAGAGGTGGGATGATGTGGAATAAAGAGGCTTTATCCAAGGAACATACAATGTTCCCATTTTGGACACCTTGGAAGGGAGATAGGTGCAATGAGTTTGGAGGGCAGAGTTGGGTAGTGGTCATGACATTAAGTAGATCACAGGCAGCAGATTGTAACACTCTGCAGAGGTTTGGAAATGCCCCCTGATGCTTCCATAGCTCTGTGCTTTGGTGTTCATAGAAAATGGGAATTTTTTAAGAAGTCCATCAGTAGCTCTTGATAACAGCAAACTGGACACAGAGTGAACCTCTAAAGTGCATGGCAGAGCGAAATATAAATTTCTTTAATCAGTGCTTGCTTTTCTGAGTTGTCAAGTCTCTAGCAGGCGAGGAAAGACAAATCCAGTCTCAGGTTTCTGAGTGAATCTGAGGTAAAAGTAACATGCTGTAGCTGGCCCATCCGTCTGACACATAGAAGGCTTTGGAGTATGTGCTGCTTTTGCAATAGTTTGGGTTGTTTTCACCCATCAGAAACCAGCTTTTCATTCTCTGGCTAGTTGCTTCATGTAAGTGCTAAATAACAAGAACCTTGTCCTCCCTCTCCAAATTATGGGAAAACTGACACTATTGATGCAGTTTAATAAGAAACCCTTCTGATATAGGGTTGTTTCCAAGCCCCAGAGATGGCAAGGGTTCATCAGGCAGTGGTCTAGGTGAAGCCTTCAGCTCCTCTTGTTCAGCTGTAATAGGGCAAGTCCAGTGGGAATCAGATGCTCAATCCCAGATCAAAACACATCATTGTAATCTTCCTGTAATACAGATTGGGATTTGTTTGGTTTCTTTACTCCTATTAGCTAAAGACTATTAATTCCATTCTCCCCTTGAATGGTATTTTGGAGAGAGTATTTATAGACTCCACGTTTTAAATAAAGCCTATGACATTATAATTTGGGGTTGCTATAATACATTTTTTGTAATCATATTCTGAGGAGATGCTTGCAGCATCAGGGGATCCAAGTGTTGTGAACATCTCTGGGATATCTTTTCCATTGGTTTGAGGAATCCTCATGAGTGTAGGTGCTTACCTACACCTTCACAAGGCATTCATGGGGTCCAAATTAATTCCCTAATGGCAAGCAAGCTGCAGTCTCTTACTGGTAATCTGTTTCATACTATGGCAATGACTAATCTTGGATGTGCCGACAGTATGCCTGCTCCACTGTTGTATTCCTTACACCAAATGAAATGTCCTTTTTCATGTGGTTAACTTCTCTTAGGTAGCTTTGTCTACTTGGAGCTCTTCAGTGGACACCATACAGAGGAAATGAACCAGTTGTGTTAAACACCAAAAACAGGCATTGCTTCTTTCCCTGCAACACTCTGTCATCAGGGTTCCTGGGCAGAGATTTAGAGTGTAGGCATTTGCCACTGTGGAAGTAAGTGAAAGCCACTATATTGCATTGCAAAGAAGGCTGAAAGGCTGCAGATTGTACTCTTTAGAGGTGGGTTTAATTATTGCAGAGCAAACTAAAACAAATGCCTGAAGCACAACATAAGCANTTTGAGGACCCTTCCAACCTACACCATTCTATGATTCTTATGATTATAGTTGAAGCCTTTGCACTTCTGAAGTGTACCGGCTTGTATTACTTTTGAAGCTTGTCCCATTACTGCTAATGGAACCTGTTCGTAAAATCTGTTTCCCCAAATGCTTACCAGAAAGAAAACAACTCACAACAGAATTTGTAATTATAGAGAGATGTCTCTTTGGTACTTCTTAGTTTATTTGTACTTTCTCTATTATAGATAAGCATATGGAAGAGAATAAATAGGAAGAAAGCATATGGTGGGGGAAGGCAGAGAAATTAGGATTTATAGCCAAAAGAGAAAAAAAAATGTGTTGCCACATATGTCATTTCCATCACTACAATATATCAAGTTAGTTTATAATTTGTCTCCTTGTTTATAAGAGTCTTGGCCAGAAGATGATGAGCTGAAACAAGGACACTCAAACCAAAAGCACAAAATCCATTCCTTGCACTGCTGAGCTCCCTGCCACAGCCAATATGGTCCAGCTGCTGTTTTGGGTCATGTCCCAATGGCGTGCAAAGCACAGAGAGTGGAGCAGTCTGTATTGAAATGCTGTTGTTTTAACAGTATCTGAGAGAGTTTATGCTTTTTTCAGAGTCTTTCAGGCTTTTGAATTGGCCATCAGTCCAACTTTGCTTTCAGAAGACTTTGCAGGGATTTGAAATGAAGGCTTTGTGGATTTAAAATAAAGAAATGTGAGGAGAAGGAAGATGAGTTATTTTTGTAGCTAAGAACTGAAACACCTGCCCAGTACTGAGTTTTCCTGGCAAACCAGGCCTAGTCAATACAAGGCTCTGGGAAATTAAAATACCTCCTTGTGACTGACATGGATTTATAGCTCCCCATCACTCCTGTTTCAACTCGTAAATATCCTTTCAATACCCTTACTAAGCTACCGACCTTGCATAAAATGATGCAAATACTAAAATATTGCAAATATTTAGATAAATTAGAGCTTAATTTAATTACCATATGTGGCTGAAAGGACTGTGGGAACAGAGATTTTAAATAGGTTGAACCAAAATGCAGAAGCAAATGAAAGGTTTTCAAATCTCCCTTGTCAAATACAGAAACTCAAAAGTAATGTTGATCCTTTGCTTTGTATTAGATTAAGTGGTATAAATGCCCGTTATGAAAATTTATCTAAGTACTTCAGAAATCTCTCTTCAGTTTTCAAGACTTAGCTGTAGGATTATTGTTATCATTGATTATAATTTAAAGTGACTCATCTGCTTTTCTGTATGTTAAGGCATGAAATCTCTTCATTTTGTATACAGATCTACTTCTCACCCTGTAGTGGATGAAATAGTAGTATACCCTTTGCCTGAAGAAGAAAGAGGTGGCACGACACATTGAGCATTAGCTGCAAAAATAGCTTCTGCACTATTTTGTTTTGGATTTGCTTTGTAGAAAATTGTTTCATTTCACTGCCGTGTTGCTGTTACAAAGAGGAAAGATAGCGACACATTGAGCCATCACAGGGCAGTCCATTAGAAATTTCTGTCTTTGATCAGAGTAAATGCATAACTAATTGCACCTTGTCTTGTCACCCAGTGGACTGTGGCGCTTCAGTTTGCATTGTCTTCTGTCCTTTTGAGTTATGGTGTGGCCTGATAGAGAACCTTTCACTTCTAAGTGAGCAAATCTCTTTGGATAGCAACCTGTAAAAAATGGTGGTGATAATTGTTACACAGCCAGGAGGAGTGTTAAGAAGTCTAACTAGCGAATGTTTTAGTGTTCAAGTGGTATATAAAAAACCCACAACAAACAAGATGTGCATACATTTTCTCTATTAAAATGGTATCTATGAAATCTGCTACTGTGGAATTGTTCTCAGTGCCTTCATGTATGAGATCAGTAATCTGAGACAGCTTTGTGATCCTGTTATACTCTGGGTCTTGGCCAGTCTTAGGTACAAAGGCTTTTTCTCAGAAATGCAGGGGAAATAGTGCTTCAGAGCCCTTCTCTTCCTTTCCGTTGGACATTCTAAAGGGAAACACTTTTAAATAGGAATGCAAAGTAAAACACAGCACTTCAGTAACAGCCTCATCTTGCCACTATTTAAAGATGTTTAACTTCACACTTAAGAGTTTTCCTGTAAGTTTGCAAGGTCTGCTTGAGTAGAAGTGATTCCAAGGCAGACAATATTACCTGCCTGTCTGAAAAGCTTAGGTGATTCTGTTTCTGATATTTTTTTTTGTTTGTTTGTTTGGTTGGTTGGTTTTTTGTTAGAAAAGTTTCTCTTACCACAGCATGCTTCTCAGGAGACTTTGTGGACTGTTTTTCCAAGTGGCTTTCTGCTTTATAAGTATGCTCATTAAAGTACTGTTGTATGAAGTATGGTTAAGCTTCATAAAAAAACAACCAAACCACAGATCTTATAAATTATCCTCCTGATACCAAACTCTTGGCTTGGGGACACTAATCTGCTGGTCAGAAGTGCTGTAGCCCTGACTCTGCTACTTTTCATGATGAGCTCTGTTAAAAACATCCTCCTAAAGCTGCCTCTTGGCCTGGTCGTCATAGACTGGGAACAATAAATAAAATTACAGCAAATGAAATTATAGCCCTGATAATATGAGTAGTTGAAACAGAAGAGTGAGTGGAAATGCCTGGTAATTGCCTTCCAGGCTGAGTCTGCAGTACAGAGCCAGGTAGAGGGCTAGCCAATGTTTTTGGCTGTGTTTACCATGTAATTACAGCAGACTGTGAAGTGTGGTGTCACTTAATGCAGCAGCATGACTAGGATTTCAGAAATATGATTTTTGTTTATATTGTGAGCTGTGAACTCTAAGAAAAAGTAAATGAGACAAAGGACCTCTGTGATGGCTCAAACCAGCACAACCTCCTTGCCTTCTCTGCTCTGTCTATCCTCTTCCCTCACTGCACTTCAGAAAATACCTGTGGTATTTGGTTCAGTTGCTGTAACTTGATATCCAGCACCTGATAATGAGGTGTACCATCGAAGCACTATCTGAGAAAAGCCTGGTTAAACTAAAGTTATCCTGGTGTTTCATTTAATTAAGTGTATGTTTCAGTAAGCAGTAGATAGTTTTGCAGCTCTGTGCTGTGTTCTCGTGCATCATCCCCTTCCATCTTATGTGTATAAAATAAAAGATGGGCTGATTTTGATGTGCTGTTGATTTAATAATCTAATAATGTAATGGCATAAGACGTTTTTACTATATCATTACATTTAGGAACAGTTGTGCTTTGGATTTCTTTCACAGAAACCATGTACTGTTGTCCATTGTTTCGTCCGTCTACACATTTAAGAGCATCTCGTCTGTACCGTCACTTCTCTAGAATCAAAAAAAATTTGCAAGGACATCTTGAAGTTTAGTGAGGTGATTATGATTCCAATTTAATTGTTAGACAGGGCATAATGTAGTTATTATTTAATTATATAACTACCTTCCATTAATTTCAGAAACCATTAAGGAAAAAGAAGTGTAGTTAAATATTTGACCATGATTTTGATAGACTTATCCCTGCCTGGAGCAAGGGCTTCTCTTAGCTGCTCTGTCATTCTATGATTATGCAAGCTCCTCCTTATTTTTAATTTTACACTTGATTAATTCTACTTTGTTTATGAATTTGTTATTTGCCGTTGACTCCCCAGGATGCTAATTGCTACTGCAAACTACAGATACTGCTGAGCTAATGTATTCTGAAAATATCAGGGAAAGAAAGACTCTCATGAATGTACAGTTCAAAAATGAGCCACTGATTTGAAATTCTATATTCTCCCCCCCACTCCCCCCTGCCAAAAAAAAAAAAAAAGAAAATCTCTTATTCTTTGCTTTTTGGAGAAAAACGTACATCTCTGCTTTATTTATATCTGTGAAAGGTGAGTGTGGATCAGGTAAAAAGAGATTTTTTTTTCTGTGTTTGATCTTATATTGGATATGCTTGGTTCTGTAGTCATTAATAAGACAGTATGATCTCACATATTCTGGTCAAAATATCAAGGTTATTGAGACTATAATGCTTAGGAGTTGGTCCTGGATAGAGTATTAATCTAAGTGAAAAGAATACAAAAACTGGTGACATCAAACTTAAAAATCCTTTGTGCCGTCCTTCCATTGCTACATTTTTCCTGGTGAAGAGAAAGTATGGACTGAAGATCAGCTGTAAGAAATACAAATCAATGTATCAGTTCCTTCATAGGAGGAATTGTTCTCTTGAGTATGTGATGATCTGAATGAGGATCAGAAGAAAAAATTTCTATACTGATCTTACACACCAGATCTGCCAGCCAGATGAGAAGTCTCTTATACAGAGGCTGTCTTTTGGTGAAGGTCTCTGGATAGACATAAAAATATTGTGAAAATTTTGGATGGCCTGAGGCAAGTCAGTTTAACCAATTGGACTTGAATTCCTTTTCTTCAGACGCGTAGGCATATTTGTGCTTATCTGCTGTTACAAGGTGTGCCAGGAAGGGAGCTTTCCCTGCCAAATGTCAGAGAAATGTTGTGAGTCACAGTGGTTTTCTCTGTTTCTTTTAGCTTTTAAGGTGTCATCTCCTTTTAGTAGTTCAAGATGGATTTTGCCTGCCTTCTCCACCTTTCCCCAAAACAGGACTTGTCTTTTATCTTGCCTTCATTCATAGCCTTAGCTTCATCCTCTGAGACGTGTAGAGACTTTATATCTTTCTTGTGGCTGGACAGTGGATTACGGTGTGGTAATCAGAAGCATGTTGTAGTAACCTTTTCCCTTCTTTAGTCTTCATTAAATACCTTAATGAATAGCATGTCTCTGGCTTCAGGCTGCCTCTCCTTATTTAGGTCCTAATGAAGAAACACTGGTAATAGTTTATATGTCACATTATCTCAAACATTTAGACACACTCGTCTTCAGGGTTTGACTATTTTCTTTACATGAACATTGATGCAAGCAAAATTAGAAAGTGTAGACTAAGTGTTCATCAAACTCTGTGAGGATGACTTCTGCTCTGGCTTATTACAGGATTCTTCTTCTACCCACACTTTGACAGTGTTTTGAGATCAGCAGGCAAACAGTTGCAGTTAAAAACATGGTGTTACGTCTTCATGGGGAACACATAAACTATTTGTAAAATAAATGGAGATCCTTATAGAAGTTGCTTAGATGGCCATGACTTTCCCAGTAGATGTTACAGAGTTTGACAATCAGGAGAGCAAAACATTGGCCTGCAAGAGCAGACAGTCCTGTCATGGTAGAGTATACCACCTACAGGAATTTCATTTAGAGCCCTGAAGAAGTGTGCTGTGCAGTGCTGTGTTTTATCAGGGAATTACTACAGGGAACGTGCTAATAGCTCATTACACTGCAAAGAGGCGGTACAGATTCTTGCTGTCGTATCTCAAGGGCCTGCAAAAATGTGATGGTTCAGCTGGAAAGGCATTGTTGGCCCCTCTTGATTCTCTGCTGATATCTAAGCAAAATACTATTTGTGATGTTTGTCTAGAAGCTAGGGCTCTGCTTTGTGTCTTTGTGCTGCGTTTCGGCTGAAACTTTGAACTGGGAGACATTTTCATGCTGTAATATCCTAAGGATGAAGCAATTACCTTAATAGATGCTTTTGTCTTTTTGTGTATTCTAAAGCCCATTACATGCCATCTCTTTCTCAGTGTTGCCTTCTGTAACATGAAATATTTACCACTAAATTCCTGCAGAGTCTTCAAAATAGTAAAAAAACATTGCATTACCTATTAGTGTAGGAATATAATAGCAGGTTTGGAGATCAGAAGCTGACTTAATTTGTGCAGAAGTCTTGCAAATGGGAAGTCTGTCCGGCTTAACATTCATCATTCATCTGCCTGCCTCTGGGTTTTTTGTTTCACTCGGGTCCAAATGAAACTTTTGCCAGTTGATTCTTTGTTTTTGTAACTGCGTTCTCATGGCCTCTGCTCTTCTTTGACACCACATAGTACTTTGCACTTCAGTTCTAATAACTGAATGTGGAGTATGCAGGTACTGAAATCAAAGCAAACATTAAATTAAGAGGTACCCAGAAACTCTTTAACTTGATTAGCATTTTTACTGCATAGGAAGCCTGAAAAGTGCTTGGTAGATTCAATATAAGGCTTTGCAGAAGCAGCAAAAGATATTGCTTGCTTAATGTCAGCACTAAATAATGTAATGTTGATACTATTGTCAAATGTCAATTTCATTGCTATTTTCAGTGCAGTTTTGATTGCTGGAAAATTAATACATCACAGTTTCAGAAGTTCTTACAGATTTTCTATGAAAAAATAATCTTTACAGACAATATTCTGAAGATGGAAGACTTTTTCACCTCGGACACCAAATTTTAAAATTAATTCTTGTGTTTTATTCTTTAAGATCAACAGGGGAAGAAATAAATCTCAGACTTTCCGATTTTAGGTTCTAATTTTGAAAAGCTTGTGATCTGAAACAGTTCCTTAGGAGAGAAAAGCAACTCTCTGCTTTGCATCATTATGCAGTGAAGTATCAACCTTCACGTATGAATAATATTCTGGCTTAATTAAAAAGTATTTAACCAAATATTTTAATCAGAGCAAATGTAGGAAAAATAACATCCTGATTTAATTAGTAAGCAGTTAAGAAAGATTTAAGCCATTGCATATTTGAGAGGTGAATGAAACATTAGGAAATATGGGCTCCTGCCTTAGAAACGTCAGATCTTTGAGAGTGGTTGTCATGAAAAACCAATGATTCTTTTGCCCCTGTGGCAAATAATCATCTTTGTCTTCTATTCTCACTACTAAAAGCCTTTGCCTTGGTATGGACACATCAAGTGCCTACTATAGGTTTTGTTTGAAATGAAACCCCAATACTATCTCTTGATGTCAGTCTTGCTTGAATGTGTTTGTGTCACTTGTGTACATGCATTACAAATATTTCTTCAGCATATTTTATTCTGACATAATTTATTTGCCTTCTTCCAAAGTACAGATGAATATTAGTCTACTGAATTGCATTACTACTTGGGAACTCTCTTCGATAGTTTTGGTCGTTAAAAATACCACAGCAATCTAATGCTGCACTTCAGCACAGCTAAGAAAGCTTTATTCTCTGAAGTGACCCACAGGATCCTGAGCTATAACATGACCTCATTAGTTTCTGCAGACGGAAAGAAAATGTCAGTTTCTTATGTTCAAGACGCTTTGAAAGTGAGGCCATGATTTTTGTAACAGTAAATCCTGTCACTGAGGTTCTTGGTCAGAGTGCAAAGTCAAATCATCAGGGAGTTAGACCATGTAAAAATGAAGGCTTCTGCTATGACTTTGAACCTTGATGGGCATTTGAGTTTTTCATAGGCCATAACTCTTTCATGACCTGACCCAAAATACAGATGCAGGCTTGATGCTAATTCCTGTTATTTTGCATCTTCAAACTCCAAGCGGGATGTGTGGATGCGATCTGCAAGAGAGCTCAGCAAAACCATTCCTTTGTGTGCTAATAAGTTCTACACTTCATGATGTTTTCTTACTTTTCTTTAATTTTCTCAGATGAAAATTTTATGTTGAAAATCACATTGCTGTGAAGCCGACAGGGGTTCCTGGGCTTCCTTACCTGAGACTAATAGTGTTGTGTGTATGTATGAGGAAACACATAAGCGAGGTTTGAACGTGTTTGACAGTCATCCTGCTTTCTTTCCACTCTGACCTTGTGACAAGTGTCCTTTTTCTCACAGATATTACAGGTAAACACTGCAGATCAGGTGGACACTATAGATATGGTCCTTAAGAGAGGCTTATATGTTAACTCTTTTTACTTCTCTGTAGATACGCAAGATTTCTTTATTCTGTAAAAGCAATTTGTTCCACTCTGAATTGCTTTTGTCTCTCCCAAAGTCATCTTGACAAAACCAGCATACTTCCCCTTCTTCCTGAGCTTCTGAAAAAGAAAGGAGGAGAAAAGCAAGCAAGATCAAGGTTCCTGCTGACTTGCATGGCAACAGCGATCTCTTTCCAGTTGGAAATAATCAATTGTGTAGCTGTGTGAATCCGCTTGTTTGCAACATGCACTTATTTTATTACTAAGAAAGTGAAAATAAGTGCTAGGTAATTGCTTGCAGCAAATAACTGAAAGGGTTAACTATAGGCTTTGGTAGTCATAGAAATAAAATTACGGAAGAAATGTAATCTTGATATGATGCATTCCTGCCTTGGGATACACTGGTGGGCCAATTTACCACACTATAGAATTAATGATGCTAGGGTATTTTTCTCCAACTCTGAATAAGAAACTTGGTGACTTTTCAGTGAATTTCAGAAGAATATGTTGATTTACACCTCTGCTCAGTTTAGGGCTGGATGTTAGGCTACACATTTGAAGAAAATAGTACAATACTGAACCACTGGGGTCAAATGGCATCTAAGTTTGTTAACAACAATTTAGTCTGTACAAGGCAGCACTATTGGAGCAAGTCCAGAAGAGGGTCATGAAGATGATCAGAGGGCTGGAGCACCTCTGTTCTCTTTGGGTTGTTCAAGCTGTAGAGAGGAAGGCTCCAAGGAGACCTTATAGCAGCCTCCCAGTACCTACAGGATTTCTACAGGAAAGCTAGAGAGGGAGTTCTTACAAGAGCCTGTAGAGATAGGACAAAGAGTAATGGCCTTAAACTGGGAAAGGATAGATTTAGATTAGATGCAAGGAAGAAGTTCTTCTCTATGAGGGTGGTGGGAAACTGAAACAGGTTGCTCAGAGAGGATATGGATGCCCTCACCCTCGAACTGTTCATGGCCAGGTTGGATGGGGCTTTTAGCAACCTGATCTAGTAGAAGGTGTCCCTACTCATACNCTCCCTGGAGGTGTTCAAGGCCAGGTTGGACGAGGCCTTGAGTAACCTGTGCTAGTGGGAGGTGTCCCTGCCTATGGCAGGGGGTTGGAACTAGATGACCCTTGAGGTCCCTTCCAACCTTACCATTCTATGATTCTGTGAATTTTATGTATGAGGAACTGGGCATTCTTGCTGTTGGTGGGGGACATCTACTCTTATGCAGACAACATCCTGACGGTGATGCTTCTCTTGGCACTTACTTGGTACAGTGAGAAGTGCCTTAGCAGCCCCAGAGGAAAAAAAACACATGTATTATGAATGAGCAAGTCTTGGCTTTTTGTTTTTGTTTTGCTCAATGCATGTACAAACATCACACTTTTTTCCCTCCAAGTTTTCCTATACTTTGTGATTGATCTTAGAGGAAAATAACTCCTCACTTTATACCTTAAATATTTATGGTCTCCATCTATGTCTACAAGGAAGATAAACATAATAAAGAATGCAACATAGGCACTACAAAGACATAAATGACAGCCGAAGGAAGGCTCATGATTTTCAGATTCATGTGGGAAAATGTTCCCAAGCTGCTGTTACTAGGACATTATCATTGTTGATTCAAAGATGTACTTTTTAGGGTGTACCAGAAGGTTTCTCACTTATCCCAAGATAGTACATGAAAGCTCGTTTGATAACTTTCATTATTATCTCTGGAAAAAATTCTTTAAAATCCTGTAGTTTAGGAATTGAATCTGAATGGATCTCCACAAAATAATCTTTAGAAGGTATGGTGACTATTCAAGCCCGTTCAGGTGATTCAGACCTGTTCTTAGTGGTGGAAGAACCTATTGCCTTAAACAAGAGTGACACAGCAGGGGAAAATCAGCCTCTTACAGCACATAGAAAGCAATCAGCAAAACCTCTTAATGTTTTCTACAACATGAAGTTACACAGTGAATGGATTCTTTGTCCAACAACTTATTGTGCCTCCTTTTAAAATGTAATAATTGTAATCAAGTATCTGTGACATTAATGGTGTAGAGAAATTGTTCATGCATGTTGATTGTTCACCAGAACCGACAGAAAACCTATTAAGTGTTATCAATCACAATAAGTATATCATCAAAGACTAAGTAATGAGAAATAAGAGGAACTCGAAGAAAAATTGAAGAAAACAAAAACTCAATTCTACTTCATAAATAAGGATATGTCATTTTTGCTTAAAAAGAGTGATATTACCAGGAGTAAATACTGGATAGTGGCTTTTTTTTTTTCTTCCCTGTTATGTATGTAGATAAAGAAGAATGTTTTATATTTGAATAATATATTGAAAAATACAGCATTGTTCCACGTTCTGGCACTACAGGAGCTTGTTTAGCAAGCGGCAGTGATGTGGCATTGTAAATAGGGCCATGGAGGTGCCCTCTGACTCCATCAGTGGCTTTGACTGATGTCTTCTAGAAAAAAAAACACTGAGATTGGTGCAAAACATCCTGCATTTGAACTAATGTTTTTTGCAGTCACTTAAAAATACTGTACTGTAAATGCAGTGTAAAATGTTATGTGTCTTTGAGAATAGGTACTGCCTGGATCCAGGAAATTGGACAGAGCTTATGTTGTATTAGTTTAAAAAAAAATAAATCTGTGGACTTTACAGATTCGAGCAGCCTCACAATTTGGTTAAGGGTTCTTTGCTGGCTTAGCACTGACAGTCTGTGTGGATTTTCCCATTTTGTTTGTGTGCAGTGCTGTGGAGAGCTTTAGAAAACAGCACTGCTAACCAAAAGCAAAGAATAGCATTGAAAAGAGTAAAACAACTGTTAAGTTACCAAGGCTATCAGAGGAACAACTTCCCAGTAAATGTGTGCTGCTGTGTAGGAAATAGCCGAAAAGATCTCTGAAATACTGCTGAGATAAATGCAACCCTTTTTTTTTTTTTTT
>WBNM01010514.1:111183-135262 GCA_013399055.1 Ramphastos sulfuratus | reverse complement strand
TTTTTTTTTTTTTTCCTTTTAACTACAAGAGGTTTAAAGTCCAAGAGGAGTATGATTAAAAAGTGGTGGACATGAGGCTCTCTAATACCTTCATGGCTGGCATGTAGCATATGAGATTAAATTTCAACGGTGAAAAGCAGATAGAAAAATATTTAACTGTCCTTCCATTTTGATGTCTGGTTGCTGGATATCCTTCAATAACTGAAAAAGAGCAGATTGGTTATGATATTTTGATGGTTTAGAAAACTTAATCTAAGTGTATGTTTTTTTTCTGTTTCATCTGAGTGAGTCACAGCAGCTGAGACTATGTTTGAAATACTTAGATGACTTTCGTTACACCTAGATAGTAAATGGATTTATAGTTTAGAGAACAATGTGAATTTTGGTACCAAAATTGTATGAAATAAATTATTTTTACCTTCTGGTAGGTTCCTGTTTCTAGTGTGCTAACTACATCAGATCAGTTTTGAAGTTCGGTTGCTGGACTCCTTCCAGCTATTTTTTCAGTTGACAACTGTGCATCTTCAGGAATTAATGAACATGTTTTGGCTGTGTGCAAGAATTTATCTCTGTTTAGGACAGCTCATGAGAATGTGCTAATATTGAAGTGCCTTTTTTTTTTTTTTTTTTAATTCTGTAGTGGTTTAAACAAGCTTTTGCTTAGGCATTGTTTAGAATACAAGTCTTTTTCTGAATTTTTAATTTCAAGATTTGACTTTTTAGAGTCTGAGCATCCCCAATTTTTTTGTCTGACAGCGCTCCTCTAAATTAGGGAGAAATTTTATCTCTGCTGTGCAGCCGAGAAGCAAGAGGAAAGAATTGATAGCATGCCTCAAGGTGTGCAAGAATACTGTGACAGAGCAGTGAATGAATCCTGGGTCTCCCAAGTCCTCGGCTACAGTACTGTCACTAAATCTTGAAACTCTGAACTGCCTTCTGAATTTATTTCTCTCCATACAGCTTTTCAGTCCCGCTTGGACTGAGGAGTGAGGACTGATTCTGAGTACTGAATCTGAGTACTGACTCTGAGGACTGAGTATGAACATTTACTGTGATTAAGGGCAGATAGAAGGTGTATGGTGCATATGAACAATTGCAGCCAGTACTTGCAACTACTTCTTGTCTCAGTGCTGGAAAAACCTGAGCAATGGCTGACTAGGACTGCTTTCTCTTAAGCTTAATAATCGCCAAAATTTGAGTTCCCTGGACTAGCATTTGTTAGCCCAACACTGGGCTAAACCATCCTTTTTCTCCAGTTATAGGACTTGTCATTGGTGGCTTTTATAAATCTTTTTTTTTTCAACAATAATTTTTCCCTGTGGATAAGATTGTGATACTGAATGACTACCTTTCTGCAAGCTAATTTAATAATGCAATGATTTTCAGACTCTTAGGTACAAAACGAGAGAAAAGCCTCTTTAGATTTCCTACTTAATAAGATTTACAGTGTTTTGTATTAACCACAGACATAGTTTCATTCTTAGCTTGGAGTATTTTCACTTCACAGTCAGGCTTCCTAATTTAATGTCTGTTTCTAGCAGTTTTTCATCTCTTTTAATTGGCACTGGTTGCAGGCCACTCTTGTCACATTTTACCACCTCCACTTCAGTGCTGACTGGCTGCTGCTCTTTGAGATCATCTGTTAGCTTCCATTGATCTCCACTTTTTTCTGCTTCAGCCCTTTTCATCCTCCCAGTTCTGCTGTCTGTTGGCAGACTTTCAGAGCTCTTGCTACCCTTTTTCCATGTACACTCATATCTGAGAAACAAAAGCCTTATTTTGTTCAGTTTACCTTGTTTAGGTAAGCAAGGGCCAGCATAAAACTCTGTTTCACATGAAACTCTGATCTTTTTGCAACTTTTAGAGTATTAAATGCTGAAATTATAGCTTTAAAGACAACCACAAATTCTGTAATATTCAATTTCTGTGTCCTGTGAGCTTTATCTACAAAAAAAATACCAGACACGCAAGTTTAATTTGCAAGTATATAATTAAAATAGCATAACATGCTGATATGTGTTTCTAATATGTAACTTCTCATATATAAAAATGTAGTATTTTAAACCAAATCCTAATTATATCGATAATAACCAACACACACCTACTCTACTTTCTTCATGTAGGTGGTTGTTAGTGCTCTCTAGCAGAAAGCTTTGTGGTCTGTTTACTTCTATTTAATCTATTTCCTGCTTTTCAAAACGCTTTAGACTTTACTCCAGTTTATCTTACCTTACACCAACTTAACTGTATTGACTTCAACAGAGCTAACCATAGGCTTCATTTACGTAGGAGTTAAATTGTGCACATTTAGCTAATTCTCTAGGTGTCTGGGCTTGAAATGGAGTGTAATGGATCTTAGTCACTGCTGTGTTTTCATGCAGACTGTTAAAACAACACTTTATTTGCAGAATTTCCCAAAGCAAAGGAAAAGAAAGACATTCATAAGCGTGCTTTTGGCTACAGAAATGCAAATCTAAAATGTGCTAATTTCACACTGAATAGCCCAGGGAGAACAGAAGGAACTTTAGTAGGATGAGAGAAACTCCAAAATATTAATGGTCAACAAACATTTCCAGCTGTGATTGCTTACCAAGTATTTTCTTGGTATTTTCTTAATTCAGCTTTTTCTATTTTTACTTTTATTTTCCATTTGAAGCTGACATAGGTTAAGCAGGGTCTCTGCAAGTGCAGTTAGGAAGCATCAGAGTGTTGCTAAACAGGGAAGACAAACCAGAGCACTTTGTCACTCTTCTTTTAATACCAAACATTAAACAAATCATAAGTAGAGCAAAATGTTTAGACAGACGGATATAAACATAAACTGATGATGAGCCAGCTGGGAGCTGATGGATCAAGTTCAGAGGGCAAACCAATGCAGACAAACCTGTGCTGGGTGTCCTCCTACAGACTGCCTGTTTAGGGAGAAGTAGATGAGATCTTCTTCATGTGACTTGAAGAAGCCTCACATGGACAGGCACTGGTCCTCGTGGGGGACCTTAACCACCCTAAAAACTGCTGGAGGGACAACAGAGCAAGGCACAAGCAATTCATCAGGCTTCTGGAGTTTATCGGTGACATCTTTCAGACACAGGTGATTGAGGTTTTGGGAAGGAGACATGATCTGCCTGGATGTGACATTTTAAACAAGGAACAACTGATCAGGGATGTGAAAGTCAGAGGAAGCCTTGGCTGCAGCAACCATAGGATAGTGGAGCTCAGGATATTGAGGAGGTAGCAAAAACAATTGGTTCACAACTCTGGAACATAGTTCTCATTCTCATAGACAGACTGATGAAGTACAGACTAGAGAACTGAGCAGTGACTGAGATATAGAATGCGACAGTCTCCAGTTCACACAACGAAGCTTCTGGAGGGTCCTCTCTTTCCCTGTGTCTGTTCTTGAGTACCAATCACTGTCAAGGAAAAAGAAAAAGGGCTTATGTGTTATCCAGTTTGCCCCTGCCCACTGCTGTGCTGTTGACAGAAATTCTTCAGAGTTGCATGGGGAACTCTAGCTTCATGCAGTATGATAGATGGTATTTGGAAAACAAAAGAAACGACTTTGTGAAATCTCTTGGTCCACAGGCCAGCCTGCTGGGAGACCCACTGGGTGTAGTTATATAAAATGACATAAACCAATGTAGGAAACAGAACACCGTAATGGAATAAGAGGTTGTAACTTGAGTTTCAGTTAGCAGAGGCAGCAGCAGCGCCTTCAGGCACATACTTTGTTCTCAAGAGCCACACACTTTTTTTCAGCTTCTGCCCCTTACGTGAAACAGATGAATATTCTGATTTTACTGCTGAGGGGTGGCATCTCTGTGCGGTAGCAACAATTCAACTGTCACCTCTGTCTTCACACTGCTCCCCCTGGCTGCTTTAAGTCCCATTTGTTTTCCAATCATGCCTTCTTAATTGGTAATGAATATTTCCATACTCCTCTATTTGATTTAAATAAGTCTGGTTGAGGTGTTTGCCATCCCATTATCACACTGTCTTACATTAATGAGCATCCATATGTGAGAGAGTGAGCAGTGGATTAGTTCTTGTAGACCTGTAATAGGATTCCTCCTCCTCCTTACATTCAGTGCAAGCTAATATATATTCGATGTTTTTTATAAAATGTTACATTTAAGGAAATCTTAGAGAAATTATCTTCTTTTCTGCAGACAACTGTTTATTAATGGCTGTTTTGACCCAATAAAACTAGATGCCTGCCAGAGACTTCAGATGTCATCTATTTTATATCTATGATGTCTAGAAAAGCTTTAATTTCTGCTTTTGTTTTAGACTTATGTTTTGTCTTTGTCTTCTCTGTCTTCTTTGGACATCTTTATGAGTGTGTGTTACACAAGATGACTGTCGTCCACTTTTATTTTCAGAAGGTGATTGTGGAGTAAGAATGTACTGAAAATCATGAGCAATTGAATCTGTCTCAGGCAAGGAACGATTCCCTGTGTTCCTGACTTACCCAAACTGCCCCAGCTAAAGCTGCTCTTGTCATTCTCTGCTTGGGTCACTTCAGGGATTGCTTTAGTTAGAGGTATTTGTGTTCACTCTTCACACCTTTCATTTTTCTTTCTCCCATGCAGGCTTTCCAGCTTTGCCCAACGCATCTGCAAGGTGCTCATTTTTATCAGATCCTCTCCCCAATTTTGACAACAGCCTTTCTCTCTTTTATCCAAGAGTAAGCCCCAGCTCACTGCTGTCTTTCCCTTCTCTCATTCTAACCACTGCAAATGGATAGTCTTGAGTCCACGGGATTTATAAGCATCTTCAGTGAGGACATGCCATTCAATGTGAGCTCCCCAGTGTTCTGGGAGCTGATCTGTCACTCCTGGCTAATACATTGTGCTCAGTAACTTGAGTTACAGAAAGGCATCTGTCTTCCTACAAAGAGGTCAAGATAGGAATAATCCCTCTGTTCCATTTCTGATTTGAACTTCTCCTGCTCCAGCTTCCAGATGTTACATTAAGTAATGTATTCCTCACTAAATTAAAGAGTCCTTCATTGCTTTTTATTTTCTCTCCATAGAGATACTTACACATTAAGCAAGCATTTATTTTTCAGCCTTTTTTATAAAATAAATTAAAAAAAAAAAAAAAAGACACAAGAGCCACGTTCTGGTTATAGAGTTAACTCTACCAATGGCAAATAGGAAAGTTAAATGATTTCTTTCTGCTTGTTGCCTCTTTATGCTTTTAACATTTTTTTTTAGTGCAACATGGCACTAGAAAGAAAAGTTACTTATTTCTTGTGACTCTTCACATGCAGGAACATAGAAAAGGCCTTTCAGGGTTAGACTATAAACACTCATTTGGATCCTGCCTCTGACAGCACCCAGTGATAGATAGGGAATGATTAAAGAATAAAATGAGCACAGCAGTTCAGAGTGATTGACACAACTGTTTATGGCTCACCCAAGAAGTAGTGGTGCTGTATTTAATAGATCTCAATAACTCTCTCTTTCAGTCCTTTTGTCCACCCACTGGGTTTTGGTAGTTTGTTGTTTTGTTGTTTTTTTTTTTTTAACCCAAGGAAACCTTTTATGTTGATAACTTGTCTTGACAAGAGACTTTTAAGTTGAACTGTGTGTTGTATGGTGAGGCATATTCTTTCTCTGCGCTCTGATACCTTTCTTTGACTTCCTCTGCAGCCTCTGAGGAAGAGACTGTGAGCCATTATTCCCTGCTCACCTACTTGATGTCACCCATGATTTTATGGATTTGTATCATAACTCACATCAGTTTAAAAACTACTAATTTTCATGGCAGGTCTTATAGTCTTTAAGAATATTCTTTGTTACTTGAAGAAGTATAGATCTATTCATTTGTGTGTGTGTATCACAGTGATGCTTCCTTGTATGAACTCAGCTCTCTGAGAGGTCTGTGTTGACCTTAACAGATCCCCTCTCCTCACTTTTTATTATTGCATCCGTGCTTCCTAAGAAATTAAAGAAAGACATTAAAGAAATTACTGTTATTTCTATACAGTATTTTCTTCACAAGCCTCTTTTGGAAACTAACATTTGGGGTTTTTTATATTTTTTCTTCAAGGCAGATTGACAGTAACCACAACTCAGTAGCAGTAATGTCACCTAATTGAGTCCTGCTTGCAATCCCAGATACTTTAACAGGATTAGCCAAATAACATCAGTCTATTTATGATCTTTTTGAGATGAGCTTTCTTACAGACCTTTCAATATAAAGAATTGCTATACCTAACATGTATAAAAACATGATTTTTTTTTTGGGGGGGAGGCAGGTTAGGAAGTATTCGATGTAACTCCAAGTCTTCAGGTGAACTTAACCCACTGATATCCCGTTGCTCTAAGTTTTTATTTTTCATATATAAAGTATGTTTTTACCCATATAAAATACCAAGGATTCACTTTTATAGAGTAAGAGCAGATCTGCAAATACTGACTTTTGTGAAGAGCCTCAGTTATGAATTTCTTGGAAAAAAAAAAAAGTTCTTGTCTCTTGCCTGCATCATGTGCTGGCACAAAGACAACCCCCCAGATGAGTAGCCTGTTCCATATGCTTAGTCTTCTAAGCCAACAACATTGCATAAAAGGGTTTGGGTGGGGGTGCATTTTTTAACATGATGCTGGTGATGATCAAAAGAAACCAACCTGCAAAGTATTTCAGAGCCCTAAAAAGAATCTTACAGTCAAAATGAGATTATTTCAGTTCTGTGTTCTACTACAAGGAAAACATCCAATTAATCTGGGAACTTTGAAAATAATGGGTAATTGCTTGGCACTGGTCTGTTAAAAGTGTTTGGAGTGTAAGGCTGAATCCACCTTTCCTAGAAATTACATAAGGAAATTCAAGAAAGGATTTGGAGAGAAGCAGATTTTGGCAGTCTCGAAAAGGTAACATGCTAACCTGTTTGAGAGCAATTTTGGGATGAGGGTGAAATTAATATTAAAAATAAGTTAGATATCTTTTCAGTTACTCATCAAAGTTAGTGAGAGCTGAATTCTTTTCCCAGCTGCCTCTAATGGAATTTACTCTTCAAATTGGGGTGTTATTTATTTTTCTGAGGTTTTTGTATTTCAAAATATTGCAGTTAGGAACCATATAAGAACTACATTTCTTCTCAATCATGTAGCCTGTGCAGAAGGCAAATAGTTAACTCAGTGCTTTCTGGGACACCTGCATTACCCAGGAGTACTGAAAATGCACTTTAAACAGACTTTTGACTCCAATACACAAGTGAGAGAATTGGAACATCAACCACAGAGAATAAGGCAGGCTATATGCTGTGTTTGCCTCCTGTTCCTGTCCCCATAAAAATAGGTCTAGGTGCCTTTAATGAGAACCTGCACAAAACCTGGAACAAACATATGTAGAAACTTGGAACAACCTCTGCAATGTACTAAAAAATGTGCAGCATGCTAACCATAGCTTGCTGCCAGAGTGAAAAGAGAATATGAGTCTCTCAGACACACAGCTGATATTTGGAGCAGACAAAGGCTTAGCAGTACTATCAAAGGTGGTAAAATGCAAGCTGGACTTTTAGACATGTTGTGAGTGAAAGCACAAAGTATAGTATTTTAATGGCCAGTCTCAGATCTGTCATTACTTACAAACCTCATGGGATCTGCAGAGCTGTATACTTAAAGACTTTGTATACTTTATAAATAATCTTTTAACCACAAGCTACATTGGTAGTACCTCATGAATCTGCCCTGCCTGTTGCCTTTTTTGTTTTGTTTTGAGGTTCTTTTATTAATGTGACTCATAAGGAATATTGGTAATCCAGATGGGTGATGGAATTCAATACCATTACTATACCAAGTAGTGACATGGAGATTTTGAGAAGGTGATTTCCATCATTACCTGTAGTATAAAGCAATATTTCCCTTCTTTGCATATCAAAATAACATTTACTTTAAAAAAAAAATAAAATTGGAGCAGCCAGTTGGTCTGTTGATCCAAAAACCATAAACCGATTTGAGAGTGAGAATAGGCTGTGTGTTACTCCACAGGAGATAATAGATGCTGTGAGAATTAAATTGTTAGCTTTTCACAGTGTAAAATATTTCCTATATAAGAGACCACACAGGGACTGTTTCAAAGCTTCATTTGTGCAACCAGGTGTGTATCAGAGCAGTTAACAGACTTGGACTTACTCTGTCACTTTTCTCTTAGGCCCCTAACTTTGTTACCATCAAGAGGAGAAAAGTAGAATACTTGTATAAACTCTCTGTCTAAATTTCTGTAAATTAGGACTAAAAGTAAATAATTAATTTTTCTTTCTCCAACTTTTCCCTCTCTCTCCTATCACATACATATACATTCATTCTTAGAAATAGCATGTTCTAGAATTAGCATGTTCTTCATGCAGAGGCTCCTCTCTTTTGAAATAAAATCAATACATTTTTTAGTATTTCATAAGCAGAAGATAGTTTGATTACCTCATGCTCCTAAATTCAGCTGTTAATTATTTATTCAAAAGTGTTGAGTGGGCTACCACAATTAGCCTTGACATATTAAATAAATAGTTTTTTTTACACTAATTGGTGGTTGATGCTATGGTGTTCAGAGTAGTCTTCAGTGTTTTGCTCCTCTATTAGAGCTATCTGTAGTTTTTAGTTTTGTAGGACACTTTTAGGACACCGTAAGAAAAAAAATAGTCATGTCACAAGTGAGAAGGGTTGAGTAAATTTCTTTTACAAAAATGCACCTGTTATAAATTTAGCCCTTAATTGATAGCATTACAAAATGCTGAGATGGAAAGCAAACAGGAGGAGACCTAATAATCCATAACGTCAGGACTCTGCAGCTGTGGTCTGCTTGCCAGTTTGTGTCCAGGCTGTGGAAGAGGTAGAAGCTTTCAGTAAGTAAGACAAAATAATCTTCAGATACTCTGTGCCTGTGGAAGAAAGGTGTCCCGCTGAGGAAACAAGAGGTGGGCAATGACCTTTTAGTTCTTGTTTACTTTTATGGTCTCAGCCAAAGGGCTTTCATGTGCTGCTGCTTCTAAGGCAGCAGGGCAAGTCATTGGTTCTCCAGGTTTTCTTTTTGCAAGGCTGCACTCTCTCTGTGGGCAAACTGGCCTCTGTGTTTTATCTTGCCTGTTGTCTGCTTTCAGCTCTAGGCAGGTAACTTGGGCTTCTCACATCACAGTCAAGTTGATGGAGAAGAAGCCCTTGATCTCACTGCATGCTAATATGGTTGGGCTGTGCAGGTATATAGATCTGGCTCTCTGCCTTCTAGCTGACTGGAAGATGTCCCAGCTAAAAAGCTCCTTCTCCTCTCACTCTAGGCCTCCTAATATACAAGAGAGCAGCAAGGTTTGGGGTTGCATAGCAAGTCTACCCTTCCAGGAGCTCATCTGGCATTCTGGATGCTCCCTCTCTCCTTTTGTTGCTGAGCAGGTGGTCTGCACCTTGGAGGATGTTTGAGAATGTTAAAAGGACACTTTGAGAGCTTTGCTGTATCTCAGGCCGGGTAATTTCCCTGGGTTAACATCAGCTTCAGAGACTCCTTTTCAGCTCGGCCATAAGTTCTTGGTATTATAGTTGTCTGTTGTGACCCATTGAGGTGTATCTGTGTGGCAGCCATGTATATTTGATGGGGAGGATTACCAAAGCAAAACTGATCCTTTGAAAAAGTGAGTAGGCTTTGTTTGTATTTCCGAGATCTGTGTCATGAACAGAAATGACGTGCAACAGGACCCAAAAAAGTCACTTGAGGTTTCTTAATAGCACAGCAAATGCTTTCTCAGAATATTACACATACTGAAATACATTGCATGAGAAGAATGCTTGATTTCCTGTAGGAATATGTTGGATTTTAGAGACTTAATCTGATAGCTGACTTTTAAGATTTTCCATTTCTGTCCATTCTCCATAGTCGAAACACTAAGTCTTGTTACCCACTGGTGGTTTTTCTTGCTTCTTCGTGGTCCCTGTTCTGGGGATTGCTTTTTGCAGGATTTTATACTGCACTAAAAACAACGATAAAATAAAGTGTCCAGATGGGGCTTTAAAGATACGAAATGTGGAGATGTACAATCTGCATGCGCCGTGAGTGGTTTCTGGTAGTCCTGCAGCACTATAAGGGAAGTGCACTTTCTTTGTGCTTCTTTTGTACATTGGAAGCCAAGTACAACAGAAAACTTTCTTTTGTCAATGTCATAATTGCTCTCATTTTAAACAAATCCAGGCTTGTGAAATGAGTGCAGGTAAAGGAAGCCTGGTAGAGCAGGTTTAGTCTGTGGATAGGACCTCCCAGTCCAGACAAACAAGAAATGACTACGATCCCTGTCTTGGTTGTTTCATGATACTGAAGGAGTGTATGCAAGAATAGCTTCTGTGATGGTTCACACAACTGCATGGAAAGATCACATGTTCTTTCTCAGCCCTAGAGTTGCTTGATTGTGAGTTGGTCATTTGAAGATTGAAACCAGCATATTGCAATTACTAAGGCTCCAGATGCCCAACTCTGCTCTAACAGTATCTGTACACACCTTTAAGCTTGTAATGTTTAAAATGTTTCCTGACTAATAACATTTTTAAATCTTACGATTGTCATAAAGTTGTATTCTAAGTTTGTCAGTAGTCAGTCAGTTTGCAAAAACAGTAGGAGCCATGGTTCACTCAAGCATGATGCTGTTTTACATTTTTGGGGACCAAGACTATGTCCATCAGCCAGGATATAATCCAGATGCACATCTGAAAGCTAGACCTACAGGTCATTAACTCATATTATGGATGCAGGATGATGTTCCCATCAAAATAGATTACAGCATCAAAACCTAACAGAAAGTACTTCTGTCCAGAGAGCAAACCTGAGCATATGTTTTATCAAGAAGCCTCAACTGAATAACTCTGCAAAAAAAAAAAAAAAAAATTTACAGTAGATAATTTCTTAATACAAACACATGTGTCTTTGTACAAGTGGTATATTCTCCTAAGTGCTAACGATCTTGCTTTTGCTTTCTAGTACATAAGTGACTATTCTTAGAGGGGATTAGTGGTAGAACAAGAAGGAACAACCTTAAGCTGCACCAGAGGAGGTTTATGATGGACATTAGGAAGATGGACTTGATGGGTGGACTACTTGCTTGATAAGGAATCGGATGGATGATGGCACACAGAGAGTGGTGATCAAGGGCACAATGTCCACCTGGAGACCAGTGACAAGTGGCATCCCTCAGGGGTCAGTGCTGGGACCCGTGCTGTTTAACATCTTTGTCAGTGACATGGACAGAAGANAGAGGGAAGATTTAGACTAGATGTTAGGAGGAAGTTCTTTTCAGTGAGGGTGGTGAGGCACTGGCACAGGTTGCCCAGGGAGGTTGTGGCTGCTCCCTCCCTGGAGGTGTTCAAGGCCAGGTTGGATGAGGCCTTGAGTAACCTGTGCTAGGGGGAGGTGTCCCTGCCTATGGCCGGGGGTTGGAACTAGATGATCCTTGAGGTCCCTTCCAACTTTACCTTTCTATGATTCTATGAAATGTTTTCCCTGCAAGAGTGGTTAAGCGTTGAAACAGGCTGCCCAGGGAGGTGGTGAAGTTACCATCCCTGGATGTGTTTAAAGGTCATTTAGATGTGATGCTTAGCAATATGGTTTAGTGGTGATCTTGAAAGGATAGGGTTAATGGTTGGACTTGATGATCTCAAAGGTCTTTTCCAACCTGAATGATTCTATTCTATGATTCTATGACTTAAGCAAGGTATCTGTGTGTAACAAGAATAACAGTAAAAGTAGACTTTATTAATTGCATGTCAGGTCATACATTGAAAACACTAAAACTTGCAGCTGAAGTTCAAATTAATGAAACTGTGTATAAAACTATATAGATGCAGAGAACTGCAACTTAAAATTTAAAGGTGATTTTAGTTTCAAAGTGTTCAATGACAATGTTAGCATAATGATGTTGTGATATATAGAATGAGCATGTTGCTCAAGGGAATAATATATCATAGATTTCAATGTCTTTCAATAAGCTGTTCTCAGCTAGTCACAAACACTTGAGCAGTAACTAATAAATAAAACAATACTACTCAAATAACCTAGTAAGTGACTTTTTTGGTGATTACCACTATACCTAGGCTCAATTATTTGAAGAGTTGTTGTGGGCTGTTCCTGTTGGATTCACCCTGTTGGATGCTGGATTCACCCAGTTCTTATTCCTGTGCTGGTTTAGAGGAGACTGAAATAATCTTTTAGAATTTTATTTTACATGCTGATCAAAAGGTTAGGAACTAAAGCTTAAAATGTTAATGTCCAAGGCATTGAAGTCATTGAGTGGAATGCTAATGGACATAACCAAAAGAGGGGAAAGAAATTTCATTCGAAGCCAAAAGCTTACCAGTAAAATTTTGAGTGAGTGAAGGTTCATCACTGAATGTTCACCAAGTGTGTAGGCGCATGAGGAATCGCAGAATGGTAAGAGGAAGAAGAGCTTTTTCTATCAGTAATGCCTCACCTCAGCTGCACCTTTTGCCATTTCAAGAGGAGTACAGGTCTGTAAGGACTATCAGCATGCTGGCTGTGCCACAGCACTTTTAGGCTGATGTGTGTTTTGGATTAGAGGAGCCACATGGCCAGATGAGATGTGCTGGGGCATGAACTGCAGAGGTCTTGGGGTTCATAACTTTGGTTTCCTTTACAAGCCTGATATTCTTGTGCTACAGAGCAATACAACTGGAGAAACTGGAGAAATTTACTGGCCTGCTCTTTTGAAGCATCCATTTTATGAATGCACAGGGTGGTAAATTCTCTTCCTTTCCTTTCTTCCTTCTCTTTCATGGCTGTCACAGTGATTTGTGGGAATTAATTATTTTTTTAAGTTATCTTTTAAAAAAAGGTAATTTTTAACTTGCCAGTCTTCCTGTCAAGCGCACTTGAACAGAAGGGACCACGCAGGGCACTTGCTGCTGCTGAACAGATCAAAAAAGATGAAAGTGGGGAATTACAAATCCTGTGTGTTAAAGGCCTTGGGGTTTTGTGTTGTGTTTTTTCCCCATGATTTATTTTTTAAATAAAGTTTGTGACAACAGCAGTGTTCCAATGTCAAAGCTTGAATGTTTTACCCTCATAGTGCCTTTAAGTTAGTAAGCAATGTTCTGCTTAGCTGCTAATCTTAGCCAGAGTCTTCTTGAAAGGAAGATATAAGATACACAAGAAACACAGTCTAACTGGATGCAATTAATTTGGTGTCTTTTGCAGCATAAAAATTTTAGACAAAAGAGACTCTCAACTTGCCTGTGTCCCGGGGAGGGGGAGCAAGGGAATCATTGGCAGATGAGAAAAAGTACATCCAGTTTCTCACTGCAGGAAAAATGAGGATAACAAAGAAAATATCTTCTATGTGTTTTTGAAAAAATCCATTTTTCCATTCAACATAGATGGATGGCATTAGCATATTATTTCATAGTGATACCGAAATAAGTCTCCAGTCAAGCATCTAATTTAATGCTTCATCGAGGAGTCTTTTCTACTGCATTCTGGAATCCTGATTTAAATTACACTATTTTTATTTGTAATGATACTACCTTTGACAACATGTGCAGCAGACAGTGAAACCTTCACTTGTTCAATTTGCTGTATAGTCAGCAGTTTCCCAACGCACTGGTAGAAGGCACTCTATAAATATCTTTGGCCTTCGGAAATAAGAGACGCTTTTCTACAGTTTATATATCCTCAAAGTATTTACTGAAGCAGAAGTGCCTCCATTTTGGAGTGCTTTGCCCATTGCATGTTTCCCTTCCCATTTAACAAGATATTAAAAAGACTGCCTTCAGGGCAAGCAATAAAATGTCACAGCAGAAAGGTCACCCAAAGAGCAAGAAGATGGCCTTTGAAGAGCTAATTCTGCAGAAAATACAGAAAAGAAAAAAATTACTTTCTTAAATTTCAGGAATAAGAGATTTTCTTCTCTTCCTCCCTCCCCCCTTCCCTTTGAACCCAGCATTGCCAGTTTTCCCCAAATGGCTAAAACTGCTCCTGTTTTAAGATTTTAGGATGCTTTTCTTAATATTCTGGGTATTTTGTAGGGGCCCAGAGTTGTGCCTACTGTGTCTAATTTTGGGTTGTGCTTCAAAGGACTGTTTTAGCTTGTGGAAGAAATTAGTAGGCCTCAGTTTTCTTAAAATGTCATTACTTTTTATAGCTTTGAGATAAACTTTCCTGTCTGATCCTCTTAGCAAGAGGATGAGTCCTTCTAACTGGAATAAAGGCAAGTCGGCAAGGACTGCACACGTAGCTATGGTCAGCTGGAGTTTTGAGATTGATGGTGGCTGACTTGCCTTCACAAATCTTTCCTGCTTAGTAACAAATACTTGTTTCGTGGTGGTGTTCATCTTTCCATTTAAATGAAAACCATCACACTTCTTTGTGTAGGAGCACAGGAAAGGAAATAGTGCACAGGAGAAGGAATTGCATCTATGATTTTGTCCTTTTTTTTAACTGCTTCAGTTCACCCAAGCAATTTAAAGACATTATTGGTGCTGCAGCATCAGGCATTGAGAGGCATGTCTGATTTTATTCTCAAAGTTGTAGAGGAGGCCATTGAAAATGGTCATGTTATACTTCTTCCTCAATTTCCAGCTCACTTTGATATTGCTGTTAGGGAGATATCAGAAATGTCTTTCCACAGATTCAAAAACGAAGAATTTCTCTGGTTTGAATGAAAGCTTTGCATGCCTGGACATCTTAATTAAAAGGGGGAGAGGAATGAAATACCCCAACTAATTAATCACTTAGCTTTAGTTCCATTATTCACTTATTTTGTTGTTTTGGTGATCCAAGGAGATTCATCAATAGAACAATGACACGTCTCTGATTCACCAGTTAAAATCAGTAAAGGAGTTAAGATAGATTCTATACATGAAAGGAAAAAACACAGAAACTTTTCATTTCACTTTTATACTGAGAGTTTTCTTTCAATTTTCTGCAACCTATATAGCAATAGCATTCCTTGGGGTGCTGTTCAGGTGCTCTGTTAAGAAGAAAGTGCATTTGCTTCCTTATTACTGCTTTCAGACTGCCTTCTTAGGAGCTTTTTAGTAGAGATCCCTGTGTAGAAGACCTGTATAAATGGTGCTTTATAGTGTCATATATTCTATATGAATTCCACTGGCTAAATCTGTATTAAAAAAAGCACAATTTAAGTATGCCTGTTTGCTAAGAACCTACCTTTCATAAAAATTAAACTTTTTCCATGATCCCAGTATGAAAAGCATTGCAAGGAAACGTCCAACTCTTAATTGAGTTGCCGAATTTCAAGGTTTTATTTGTTTGGGGTTTTATGTGTGGTTTTGGTTTGGTTGGTTGGTTTATGTTTAATTTCCCTTTCTGAATTTGTATTTTGTAGATCACCTTAATGGCTCAGGAGCTTCTTAAAGCCCAAAATAAAATACTAAAGTAAAGGAAAAGTAACTTCACTTTTGCCACCCAAATTACTATCTCAATTAATAGTCTTAGGAGAAGGGGCACAAATACTTGAAAAGAAACCTTTTCTTTGTCACTCTTCTGACTGCCAGAACACAGTCCTTCCCCATAATTTATCAGTGACTATTTCCACAATAATTTTGCTTTTCTCTTGAATATTTTAACTTCAGGTAGTTTAAATTTGGGAAAATTTTACAGTTTTGCTATGTGTAGATTCTGTGCTAAGCCTTTCTTAGGGTTGTTAAGATACAAGAATTTCTGAGGCAAAATACCAAAAATATGTTTCTTTTTCATGCTCTATCGCATTTAGAGTAAACCTCTTTGTCAGAAGATTGTTGAGTTAGTAAAGCATGCAGTTGCTTAATTGCTTACGTTTAAAAGTACAATATAGGAAGTCTGTAGCATAGTTAGTCATTGTTTCCCAGCCTGGACTAGCTCAAGGAAACTCCCATACTGTGATCAGGTTTGTGTTTATGTGCTGTATTCATAAAACTCTCTGTCTCTAACCATGAGTTCTGGAATCTGTCACTGTTACCTAAGTGTGGTGGGCTGACCCTGGCTAGGTGCTGGGTGCCCACCAAAGCTAGTCTATCACTCCCTCTCCTCAGATGGACCAGGGACAGAAAATATGATGAAAGGCTTGTGGGCAAGACAAAAGCAGGTAGAGGCCACTCAGCAATTACCAACATGAGCAAAACAGACTTACCTTTGGGAAAAATTAATTGAATGTATTACCAATCAAATGAGAGTAGAGCTCCATCAGTGGTGATATTCAAGGTGAGGCTTGATAGGGCTCTGGGCTGTAATGACAGTGCTGGCTGTCAGATAAGTTATATTTCGTTTTGTTTTTTTTAATTAATATTGTTTATTAATTTTGATATTCAGGAGTCTCACTACTGGCCACAATTTTAATAATAGGTTCTTTGCAAGGGTCGTGAAAACATTACACAGAGGAAAACAGAATCTAGAACACTTAACATTTGTTGTATTTTGCTAGTTGTTTCTTAAACTATTGTAACTGGAAAGAGGTTCTTGCCCTCGATTATACCACTTGCCCACTTAGAGGGACTTGAGAAGCTCCTTTCTGCTTAAGGTAGAAGGCACTTGCATTCACTTAAAGAATTTACAAAGTTTTGCTAAGAGGCTTTTGAGTATCTATTCACAAAATATGAATATCTCCAGATTCCTGGAGCTAACTACAGTTTCCAGACAGTACCCAAAGACTCGCAGGGAGTTTTGTTGGTGTCTTCTCAACTGTTTAGGGTTCAGATTCTTCCCAGGCTCTAACAGGGTGCTGGGAGAGAGGCAGACAATCTCTGACCTGATCCTGATTTCTCTTGAACTCTGGATTTGGCACAGAGCTTTGCAGAGATGCAGGCAGGATGTCTTGCAGATGTGCAGACAGGGGCAATGTCATGCTGGCTAAGCAAGCCTATCGTGTGAAGGCACCTAACGCCTAAGCCTGGAGACAAGGCAGTTTCCAGGTAGACAAATCCAAAGTATCAGGGCATGTTAGTATGTAGCAGAGCTAGCTTATACCTTAGCAGAGCATGGCAGGATGCAACAGCAAAGAGCAATGGCAGAAGCCTGATACAATGGCAGAGAGCAATGAGGCAGAGCACGTTGAGGAGGAGCATGTTGTGTTTACCTGCTCATTTTGTTGAGGTTGCCCCTGCTTACTGCATAGGGGTTTGGACTAGATGACCTTCGGAGGTCCCTTTCAACCCAGACCATACTGAGTGTGTGTGTGATTCTGTGTAATGAAAAATGAATCCAAGTCATGAGAACACCTTTCCCTCAGCCCTCCCTTCTTCTTGGGCTCAACTTTGCTCCTGATTTTCTCTGCCTCCTCTCACCTAGCAGCATGGGGAATGGAAGTTGCGACCAATTCTTCACACATTGTTTCTACCACTTCCTCCTCAGGGGTAGAGCTCTGCTCCTCACACTTTTCCCATGCTCTAGTGTGATGTCTCTCCCATGGGTGGCAGTCCACAAACATCTACAATGTGAGTCCTTCCCATGGGCTGCAATTCTTTATGAAATGCTCCAGCATGGGTCTCTTCCATGGAGTGCAGACTGCTTCAATGTAAGTCCCCTGCAGGGTCACATGTCCTGCCAGCAGACCAGCTTCAACATGAGCTGCTCTCTCCACAGGTCCACAAATTCTGCAAGGAACCTCCTCCAGTGTTGGCTTCCCATGAGGTCACAGCCTCCTTTGGGCAGCCACCTGTTCTGGCATGATGTTCTCCATGGGCTGCTGGGGGACAACCTACCTCACCAGACTCTTCATCACAGGCTGACAGGAAATCTCTGCTCCAATGCCTGGAGCACTTCCTTCTCTTCTGGCTTCACTGGCCTTTGTGTCTGTGTATTCTCGCTCCTTTCTCTCCACTGCTATTGTTATCGTGCATGTTTTTCCCACATATATGTTATCACAGAAGCACTACCACCGTTACTAATGGGCTCAGCTTTGGCCAGCAATCCTGGACCCAGGTTTCATTGGACATAGGAAAAGCTGCTTCTTCCCTCCTGCTACCAAAACCTTGCAGGCAAACCCAATACACTAGAAAACACCTTGTTCCTCAGTCTCTATTTTTTCAGCTTGAAAAGCAGTGATTTGACTACTAAAGTGATTTTGCTGCACAGTAAGCTTACAGGGCGCAATAGGATGCATTGCAGGGGTGCTGGTTTTCAAAATGGTCTAAACATGACACAGTGAAATGGAGGTGGTTGCTGCTTGGAAGAACAGTAGGTTTATTCTTCTCTGTGTGCTTGCTGTTGTGCTCTGTATTTTATTTCTTAGTTCCCCCAGAGTGAAACACTGGGAACAGGGGCAGAACAAGTCAGCTGCTTTTGGTTGTATTGAAGTTCCCTGTCTGTGTGGAAGTTGAAGGCATTCTTAAAATGAGCAATACTTTTACGCAGCCTCCCTGTTCTTTCTCTGCAGTAGGTTTTGGGTTTCCTCCCATGCCTCCATTTCTGGATGCTTAAAGATGTCAATCTGTTGAGCCAAGTAGAAGTTGTACACCTATCTCTCTCTCCTTGAGGAGTAATGATTGAAACATGACTTCTTTGCCTGCCTTTTCCAGTAACAGCCAGCCATCACCCAAAAAAAAAAAAAAAAGTGAGTACAGACCTAGATATTGAGCATCATACAAAAGGTTTGGTTAAAAGGGATGTCTGAAAGCCATGTAGATTCACTCTCTGCTCAAAGGAAGCATAACATCAAAGTTAGGCCAAATTGCTCAGAGCTGGCTCCAGCAAGACTTGAAAATCACCAGTGATGGAGTGTCCACACTTTCTTCGAATGTGAATGGTCTTTTTACCATGTTTCTGATCGAGATCTCCTTCGCTACAGCTTGTAACCATCACCTCTTGTTCTGCTGTGCATCTCTGAGGAAATTTGGCCCTGTCTTCTCTATAAGCTCCCCTTATGTAAGGATATTGGTGGTGAGAAGTCCCCTGAACCTCCTCTCCCAATTTTTCTGGCCTTTTCATGTGCATTGTGTTTCCAGCCCCCCAACCACGTGAATGCTTTTCAGTTTGTCAACATCTCTCTTATACTTTGGAGTCCCAGAACTGGATGTTGTGTCCCAGGTGAGGCAGGTGAGTAGAGAACAGTTACTTCCAATGGGCTTGCAGACTGCATTCTCAGGAAAGCAATCCAGCATGCACTTAGCTGTTGTTGCTGCCTGGGTACCTGTACTGAGGTTGTTCCTTGCCAAATGCAGGGCTTTGTTTGTGTAAGTTCTGACATCCCATTCTTCCAGCTTCTGAGCCTCCCTCTGAACTGCAAAGTCCTCCTGAATCTTTACACCTCTCACTCCACAATTTGGGGTCATCTGCAAACTTGCTGAGAGCACATTGCATGCCATCATCCAGGAAAAGATGGGAAATGATATCAGCTTCAGTACTGACCCCTGAGAAACATTCCCCGTAATTACTTGTGAAAAGTTCAGGCTGAGCAGCAACACTCTAGCTGTGGTCACATAGTTTCTTTTTACCATGGAAAAGGAAAATGGTTATAGAAAGCATGGGCTCTCTTTCCATTGAAAAGAGAAAGTTCAGTTCTTAATGTCAGGGAGGTTTTTTTCGAATGAGAGTGTTCTTTGCTGTTTTTTATGGCAACATAGTAGACTAGAATTATTACACAGAAAAGTGAAAAAGGATCATTCTTGTAATTTTTGTATGCAATGTGATATTCAGTTTTGTCCTAATAGCCTTACTATTGCCCCTCATCTGTTTCAGTTCAGCTGCAAAAAGTCAGAAGTACTGCTGCAGTTAATCTAGACAAAATGCCCTTTTGTAAACCAGCTCGAAACTTCACATAACCACTGGAATTGAACTGCCAGTACTGGTCTTATTCTGCATGGTATTAATGTATCTTTATGCCCGTGGAAGATGAGCATGCTCAGCCTCAGATAGGTTTGATTGGCAAAAGGCTACGTGTGCTTAGTTGAAGGGTTTGGGGAAAAAGAAGAGAGACGTTTTCAGCATGTAGTTGTGATCTAGAGAACTGCCCTCTCCTTATCACACCCTCGGTCTGCTGTGATTCTTTTCACTTCAATCAGCTTAATAAATTTGTCAGATACAAATTTTCATTACTGTCAGCATGGCACAGCCAATACAAGAGCAAAAGACCAACCTGTGTGGCTGCTCTGCTTACCATGTTGGTAGTGTGGTTGCCAGTTCGATTGTTTCTCTGGGCTTCTTGGTGTGGGGCCAGGGGTGAACTGCTGTGGTGAAAGGTCACTAGCTGATCTTTTGTTACACCAGGCAGAGGTTGCAGGCTGAACAACGTGGAATACATTTGTTACTGAGCAGGCTGAGAACAAGACCCTTTTGGGGAAACAGCTCTGAGACTGTGTAATGCCTTAGCTATACACAGCTTTGATACATGAAGTCAGTGTTCTTCCCTTTCCTTTATAAACAGCTTTTTCAAGGCAGACCAAGCAAGATGACTTCTTCCTAGTGACATGTCCCTAGACATCTGACTTGCTGTGTGGTGAGGATTGAGGATTACAGGTGGAGGAAATCCCACTCCCCCTGTCCACCCTTCCACAAAACGTGCTGTCATCTTCTGGGGAAATGTGTAGACACATCTGTTCACCTGCTCACCAGGGACACAGATGAAGGGCAAGTCACCTGTATTTTGCTACTGAGCAGTTGTACAGCACCCAAGCCCAATATTTGACTTTTAAATTTTCATTGTTTCAGTCAAAGGTGCTAAGTAACACTAGTGCTCTGCTTCCAAGGAGTACAGGAAGATTATGTTAGCTTTAGTCTGGGCTAGTTAATCATTGATGGAGTGGTGATAGCTCCTGGGCCATCTCTTCCTTCCCTCTGCTTGCCTTCGTTCTCTCTCTTCTCTACATGAAACTCAATTAATATGCTACATTACTTCAGGACAAAACCTGATCTTAAAATATGCAAAATAAAGTTTTCAGTTTTATATCTTCAGTCACCTTGGCAGAGGATATTTTTAACCCAATTTCCACATGAATATTATATCATAAAAGCTCTGATTAAAATGAGATAACATGACAGGATTGGCTCAGAGTAAATGGATATGTTATTTGTCCTGTCGAAAGGACATTACTGCAGCCTTGCCTGCAATCTTGCAGAGTGGATCCCAGTAAGTTATGTGCCATCTAACCTTCCCTGAAATTTATTCCTAACAATTGACATGTAGATTGTCAATGCAGCAGAAGTCTTTTATGTTCTCTTTGGAGCAGGAAATGGTAAGTAAGAAACCTTTCAAACAAAAATCCAAAGCACCCATTGATAAAACTGAAGATACGTCATTTAGAATTTTTTTTATATTCTAGATTTAAGCAGCGGAGTAGAAGAAAAGCACTGAAAGAAATTGACAGTCAAAAAATAAAGCATTTTGTTCTTGTTTCAAAGAGTTTTGCCTTTACTTGAGTAAGGTATTTAATTTCTACAGTAGATACCTGCTATAATGTGAGCCTATTATTTTGGAAAAAAATGACAGTATTATCTTTTGAAGATTTAAAATTAACTGATGAAAATTTTTCCTGGGCTAGCAGTAACCTTACTTTAGTAGAACATTTTTCAGCAATAAATTCTGAAGCACTAAACAGGAGACGTCAGAGTCATCCTCTGCTCTTGATGGGTGATGAAACTAAAGCACATAGTGAGCCACCAGTTTCCCCAGCATACCAGTGGCACAATGCTAAACCACATGTAGGTTTTCAGGGTTCTGCTGTGGCACAGTCAGTGGCATCATGTGCTGAGGCACAGGAAGCTCTGCAATTGGGCATCTCCTATTTTCAGGAAACATCAGGGAAATACACAAACTGCATGTGAAATCTCACTGCATCCCTTGGTGCTAGTTTTTCATGGAATAGCTTTCTGTTTAAGACATCCTTTGCTCCCTTCTTTTCATAGCTCTGATGATTGAAAGGTCTGAAAGAGAATTGCTACGGTCGTCCTGTCCCTAAATATCCCAGATGCTACTACTTAGCTTCTTAATTTCTGCACTGCAACCAGTAAATGCTGGATGCAGTACTGCAGGGTTTTCAGGATATCAAATGTTACTTTGAATTTACCAAGTCCTTAAAAAATTTACTACCCTTATTATTAATCTTTTGTTTCCCATTCTAATTTCTATAGTTTTAACCTCTGCCTCTGGATGTCATTCTGCCTTGCTAGAGTAGGGCACCTTTCTAGTGTCAAATAAATGAAAATAGCTTCTGATATCAATTCCCTAAAAAGAGTGACCCAGCTGGTGGTTCAGTTTTTTTTCAATTCTACCTTTCAGTTTGTGCCCAACAGAGTCAAGACTAGTTGAGAAAAGAACTCACACCTTCTCTGTAATGAGTGGTAAAAAGCTTTGAGAAAGAGTCCAATGTAGTAAAATTTTCCTCAAAACTATGCCTTGTTTCTCTGCTGATTGAGAGTTTTTAATAAAAAGACAATTCCTGAAGATGTCTAAAAGATGCAGAGATGATGTGCTGAGGGACATGGTTTAGCACCAGACTTGGTAGAATTGATAAATGTTGGACTTGTTGAACTTAAAGGTCTTTTCCAACTGAAACAGTTCTGTGACTGTATGATATTTGTGGTCTTAGTGATAAACAAATGCATGTACATTGTGCGCTTGTGTTATCAGCTGCTGCCTTGTTAATGATTGATGTAACTGAAACTGGGACTTGTTTCTTTAGCTTGGATAAAAGGAAGGATTGCTGTAGATAGTGCTAGGGACATACGTGGGTTAAGGAAGAGGGATTTCTGTCTGGCAAAACAGGCAGGAAGCTGGTCTTCAATTTCCTAAGGAAATTAGTGTCTGTAACGCTCTTTGTCTATATGCCTGTCCCCAGTAATTTTTTAGAACAGTGGTTGATTTCAACAGTATTTGAAATAGGACAGAAATGACAAAAAATAACTATATTGCTACAAGCTGGCACAGATGAAGAACTCAGTGGGCCAGAGATGGTTTCTTCTACCCTTAAGGGTGTCACAAAACTGGATGGAAGCCAGAGTGATTGCAGGAGTGATGGTGTAGTACATGGGAGAGTGAACATTGCTTTTGCCAGAAACTGGTTGGTTTCTCCTTCTCCCTGCTTGCAAGAAAACATTCTCTGTGCACACATGGGAGGGCATCATGTAAGGGAATGGCTGCTGCGGCACCTTGCGTTAGGGCTTCTTCAGGGGCTGGCGAGAAGGATTAATTTCCTGCCTGCGCACTGTGATTTTGAAGATGTACTGACTGACCTGTTGACTGAGGCAGGGAGTCAGATTTTAGACCTTCAGCCAACATGGCAATGGGACACAAATGTAGTTGCTGTACTTTCATTATCTTTCTGCAAAGGAGAAGTTACTTGCACAAAGGATTCATTTAACTCCTTTTTGGTATATGATGAAGCCAGATCATCCTTGGTTTAATTAAGGCTGAGGCTCCTGGCTGGGCAGTAACATGTCATTTCTTTTGGCAGTTATTTTTGATCATTTGGTTCAACACACAGGGAAGGGAAGTAGGTGCCAAAGAGATGGTTAGGACAAGCTGTTTGTACCTGGTCTTGAATAAGAAACAATTTCTCCATCCTTGATTTCTTTCTCACTTTATTTGTGCTATATTAAGTGAATGTCATGCACAAGCTATTTTCAGAAAGTAGTAATTAAATTATTTTTTTTTTTCTTCCAGCATTCTTTCATTTTCTAATGTACTCAAATGCTGGTTAGATATTGTCCAGACAAGATGATGATAAAATCTCATAATCTGTTACTGTTTAGTAATGGAAGCAAAATTGGAAGATTGTGTAGCAACTTTGAAAAGGGTGCTTTGACAGTTTTTTTATTTTATTGGAATTGACCTAGTCTGTTATTTAACAAAGCATCTCTTTATTGCTTAAAGAAACGATTGCAATATTTCACATGAAGCTAATTTGTCTTTGATTTCTATTCACTTGTGCAGCATTCTTCTGATAGCTTTGTGCTCTGCTTCTCCTAATGCTAATTCCTTTGATGGCAGCTGCTGGAGGATCCTAATGAAATTTGGTGCTTCCACTCCCTTTGCTGCCTGCCACATGCAGTGCAGCAGCACAACCTGGTTGAGTGTATGTGTAACCACTGCAGCACAGGCTGGTAGTAAATCTGGACACTCAGATCCTGAGCATGCAAATCTTTTTTTTTTTTTTTTTTTTTT
>WBNM01010514.1:59221-111168 GCA_013399055.1 Ramphastos sulfuratus | reverse complement strand
TTTTTTTTTTTTTTTGTAAGCATGCCCCTTTTAAAGTCATTGTGTATAAAGCAAATGCTAGAACACTTTTCCAGGACCTAATAGATATTGCTGCAGCAGTGGCTGAAGCTAAATGTTTATAGCAGAGGGAAAATGTATACAAGGCAATTACTATGTAGTGGTAGTAGAACATACATGCAATTTTTTGACCAAAGACAACCATCAGTTTACTCTCTGGTGCTATAAACTGTGGTGGCATTTCAAATCTAGTGAATGATATGGTGAAAACTATATTAATTCACATGAAAATCAGCCCCAATGTGAAACTCTTGGCAGGGAGTTCTGCAGGTTAATTGAATTAGAGTCTGTGTGTGCTGCCTTTATCCTATCAATTTTTATCTTTTAGTTTTATTGATGGATCTTTTGCTTCCATTGTCAGGAGAAAATGAACATGAGACTCCAAAACAGCTTTCTCATTCTTTTTCTGCTGTTTAGTCATGAGTGTGTTTAGTTTTTTTTTAATTTCTCCTCTTTAACAAAATTAATGCCACAGTTCTCTATATTCCTGCAAGCAATCAGCCAATTTTCATTTAGGCTGCAAAGGTTTGTTAGATCTGGCTGCAAGCCTGCCACTATTTATCTGACTAAAACTAAAATAGTATTATTTTATTTACATTGATGGATGTATATAAGAATATGTATGAATATGTTGGTTTGTTTTTGTTTGGGTTTTTTTGAGAAAACAAATTTTGGAATTTTACAGTGGCTGATTTAAGGTATTAAATTACACTTGCTACCCAAGCTTTCAAAGGAATCTTTATAAATGGAAGGTAAAGAGGTATACTCTCTTAGTATAGCTTGTCATTGTCTCTCCAGCTCTTATGAAAGGTCTCTCCTCTATATATTCCCTAGTCTGTACCGAAAAACAGCTCTGAGCAGAAGTTGGCAGTCAGTGGTTGAACACAAAGAAAACTGAGAGGTGATGTTTCTGCAACTACCTTTGTTTTTTTTCACTTATCTGGTGGGGCAGGGGATCTGGCCCTGAGGGAGTTCTCTGGCACCAAACACCAGATGTGTGCCAGGCACTCTTGTGGTGCACACACCAAAGAGTGTGCTGGTATGAGGCTAATTGGAATATCTTAATGAAAAAAAATTAGATTATAGGCTGTGAAAAGAAAACGGTAATGTCTACTTCATTCATAGGCTTGCTGAGAGGTGTAAAAACAAGGACACAAACACAAATAATACAGAGAGTCTCTGTTGGACTCTGTGTGTCTTCTGGGCTTCTGCTGTTAACCCAACTAAACACCCTGCTTCTAAGCCCCCTTGGCAATCCTCCAAACTCACCTTGCATGCAAGGCAGACCCTAGGATAAGGTAGAGGGGTGGAAAGAAGGTAGAAGTGTGGTTGGGAGCCCCTCCTGGGGGCTCTGATTTCTGGGAGGAGTATTGTGTTTCTGTATTACTTTTAACTTGTATATTTCTGTAAATATTTGTGTATATTGTGTATATATCTGCTTGTACATTGTGCTAAGCTGTAAATAGAGCTTCATTCCTTAACTTCCAACCAGCTGAGTCTAGTCTGGGTAATTTTCATTGTGAATGGGAGGGGGTGGGGGGGCGGGATAACTCCCAAACCATCACTGAGTGACGCAGGCGTCCTAAGGTGAGCTCAGGGAGGATGGAAACTTCACACAGAGCAAAAGGGCAAAAGTTGCTTGATCTTAATTTTCAGTATGAGTATAGAGCATGAAAGCAGGGACTCACAATCCTGGCTTTTGGAGTTTTAAGGAGGACGTGTCAGAAAAATTACCACAGGGATAACTGGCTTGTGGCAGCCAAGCATTCATATCAGTGTCCCTTTTTGATTCTTCAATGTCAGCTCTAACTAGCATTGTGAAGTAGAATTTACCAAGGGTTGAATTGTTCACCGCCTAATAGGGAACATGAGGTGGGATTAGACCATGGTGAGACAGATTAGTTTTACCCTGCTGAGGATGTGTTGTAGTAGCAGTACAAAAGCAACCACAGGTTCAGAGACCTGATGCATGTGCTTGGCCAAGTACCCACCAGAACAAGTCAGAATCCTACACAGATGTAGTGATACCACAGCACACCCAGTGCCTCAGTGGGCTCGCAATATCAGGCCACCTGCCCAAGAGCACCACTTGTGGTTGGGACCCAGAAGGGTGGACAAATGCAGCATTGACTCTCCCCTGTCATGTACTGCACGATCATGGGGCGCTTGGCACTAAATCATTTGTTGACAACCTGACTCTGGGTCAGGGTTTCATATGCAACAGAGCAGCTCCTCCACTGAGATCTGTTGGGAATCAGCCCTCAGCATAAACTTTAGTAATTAAATTTTTTACAGTTTGCTCAGAGAAGTGGTAGATGCCTGATGCTTGGAAACATTCAAGGTCAAGTGGGACAGGATTCTGAGCAACCTGATCTAATTGAAGATGTCCCTGCCGAGTGGGTTAGAACTAGATGACCATTAAAGGTCCCTTTCAAAACTAACTATTCTGTGGTTCTCAACCTAGTTTGAAGACTTTCCTACTGAAGAGCCATTTTAAACTCAACACTTTGTTTCACTTAACTGAAAGACAAACACATTGCAGGGGATATTTAATGGCTTTCCTGCTTTCAGCTCTGCTGTTGCTGTATGCTTCTCTTAGCTGTCAGTTTTGGGGCTTTGGCTTTGTGCAAACCAAAACTAAAGTATT
This sequence comes from Ramphastos sulfuratus, assembly GCA_013399055.1. NCBI lineage: Eukaryota > Metazoa > Chordata > Aves > Piciformes > Ramphastidae > Ramphastos > Ramphastos sulfuratus. The sequence goes on along the minus strand of WBNM01010514.1, from coordinate 108,464 downwards.
TTCTGTTGTGTACTGTGATCCGAAGGTTCCATAGGTTGGTGTGTATCTCAAGATAGTATTTGATCTTGCAGCCACCAGCCTTCAGACACTGCTTTTCACTACAGTTCTGTATTCCTCATTAGTATTACTACTATTACTTTTAATAATAGTACTTGTCACATGGATTCTGAACAAGTACTGTACTTCATGATTTCCATATGATCACCACATGTTTTAGAACCAAATTTTACTCTTTCATAGACAAGTTCTATTCACAGGCCTTTTTTGAGAAAAGTGCAAATCCTCTGCTGTATGTCGGGTAGACAGAAGTGCATTTAAGGTAGAGGGTGTTGTGAAGTTTACTTCATCCCATTCCCTCCCTTCAGCTCCCAGTGCTATTCTCATATTATGTCCATTTTTCTCTCACAGATTGATAGAAGTTACTAATTGTGATAGAGATGAGGTTTTCCTCCCCTGGCCTGAAGGTGAGCCTGGGAGGGAAGAGTCACGCTCCAGGTTCTCATCAGCTTTTCCACACCTGCTGCTCAAGGAATGTAGGGGACATATGCAAGCAGAGTCTCAGTGGGGTGTGTGCAGTATTGTGATGTTGCTACAATGCTCAGGAGCAATTCTTGTGGAAGGTGAAAGGCACTTTTAATAAAAACCCAACACTTTACTACACGCTTTTTTGAGGAGCTGGGTTGCCACTGGGGTAATCACTCTAATGAAACTGGAAAGGTGTTGTGCTACCGTTGTTTTCATATTTATGTGCTGTTCTCTATTATTTTACTTTCACTTGGTCCACTATTCTGTTTCCCATCAGAGCTAAACAGGCCCAAGCCCTGGGGATTTTTGCAATTATTGCTACTGACAGAGCAAAAAGGAGCAAGGAATCTAAGCCATTTATATAGAGGCTGTATATAACACACCGCCTGTGGAGCACTGGGCATAATAACTGTAACAAGAAAAAAAGAGCAATTGATTCTCTGCCCACTTCCAGGGAATGAAAAATTTCCTTCCAATCTGTAAGCCAGTACTCTGACAACATTGTCCCCCTGACTGCATGTCCACAGAGGTCTGACTCTGTCCTCTGGTCACCATTTAGTTTAATGAAAATCCATGTGCATTTGAGAAGGAAGCTTGTCATGGGCTTATTTAGCATCCCTACAGCATCACCCGTGCAATGATTTCATGGCAATTAGGCATGCAAGAGGCTGGTTTGACTTCAGTAGGAACCTGTACTGCCTTATGTCTCAGGATGTAAGGCAGCCACGAGTGAGGGCTGAATCACAGAAAGCATAAAGAGGCAATTCTGGCATCCTTACTCATTAGAAGCATTGTTTCAACCTCTGGATAGCTGCACTGTGCAGAAACATCCTATTTGATGTGAGCAAAGATGTCACAGTTTCAGTAATTTTAGCCTAATCATGCATGAAATGTACAGGAAGGATTAGCCCCCAATCCTATGTCATAAGTAAAGACAATATAAGAAGTGATCGCGCTCATCCTCACGAGCTAAAACTCAGCTTCTTCCTTTGATGTGATCAACTGTTTAGTCATGCTTGAATTTTTCCTTTTACTTCATGTTATTGGGGACTTCAGCACTGCCCAGTGCAGGCTTGCTCCAATCTCCTCAGTGTGTAGTGGTGTGGGGAATGATGTCCTGTGGACACATCTGCCACAAGAACTGACATCAGTTTTATTTTCCTTGACATCCCTGCCGTTGGTTTTAGATAACGATTACAGGACAAATAGCTTGCGTAAGGCAGTCTCAGTTTTTTGTGGGCAGCTGAAAGAGAAGCACCATGTGGATATCAGCAGAACTTGGCTAGCTGTTTTGCTGCCATTGGTGCCAGCGTTTCCTTTGGTTTGCTCCATGCAGATTTGGGACCTTGTGTTTCATTTGGAATTTTGCTTGGGACCGAACCCAAGCTCAAGAGATTACGCTGCCAAGTTTTCTCTGGTTTTGTGTCAAGAACAGCTTTGGATTGAAGCTGGAACTGAACCAGGCATGTGACCTAACTCCTATACTGTCTCATACTTTGAGGAAGACAGTCTTGTCTAGCCAAAATGGAGTCAGACAGAGGGTGTTTTGTGTTCCTGGTATAAGATTAAAGTAACATCCTTGGACAGTTTTACTCTCCCTTTTAATCTCAGTGTCACTAAAGAACATTTGTGGAACAAACCTTCAATGAAGGTTATGAATTTTATTTTTTTCCCCTCTCCATTGCTGAAGTACTGAGTTGAGGGAAGACTGCCTTTTTTGAGTGCATAGTTGAAGGGATGCAAGAGCAGCGAGTGAAGCTCAGTGGTTGAATGCCATAATACTTGATGCTGCCACATCCCCATAGCTTTGGGAACAAGTCCCAAAAACTGTCATCTGGCCTCCTCTTTGGGAATTTGAAGTGTTCTGCTGAGCACTGGGCTGAAGCCTGTCACCTAAGGGTAAATTGTTTGATGTGTCAGCATGTCTGTTAATACAAATAATTAATGAGAAGATTGACTTTTGGACAAAATTCCTTCTGTCAGGGACAGAAATGATCTCACAAAGGTATCATGCTCTATTTAAGTGTATCTGCAAACTGTGTTAAATTCCAGAACAGACATTGCAAAAAGACAATTGGGATGGCATTTTTAAATGTTTTCAACAAAATCCATAATGTAAGACTCTCAAATGTGAGCAGTGGTTCTGTGTAACCCTACAAACAGGAGGGACAGGCAACAACCACTCTGTATCTGCATGCACCTTTTGTGGCCCACTGTTCCTCCCCTAGTTCATTATTCCTTCGACTAGTGCCAAAATGTCCATATGCTGCTGTGGTGAACTTTTCTGCCTGGATGTTGGATGTCTGAAACCAGAAAGCCCCTTCCATAGTCTTCTACTGAGCTTTGCCTCCACCACAGTGGGAAGACCTTGGGCATGGGCCATTAGGTTTTATGTTCCTGGTTGTAACTCCTGTAATTTTTGGTCGTGCAAAATATCTGTGCCGTTAAAAGGAATTAATTTGCCCAAGTTGAGAAGACTGCGAGAGATGTTTTAGGGCATAATTTTGTTTTGCGTGGAGATCCAACTCCCACCTATTCATAACTAACAAGTTTCATTTTTGGCATTTGGATGCAGAGTGATAAACAGGCAGGGGAAAAAAAATCAACCTTAGACTAATATCTCTATACATTTGAAAACAGAGTTTATTTTGTGGAGTTTCTGCTATCTCACGTCATATCAATGCCTGTTTCTGAGCTCTGTGCTGAATCAATCTATTTGCTTTCCCTCTTGGGCTGCCTTTCAAGCAGCACCTGACTGAAGCTGATCAGCTGAAAGAGATGTGATATGTGAGCTACCCACTCGACTTGCAGCAAATCAGGCTCTGCAGAGTCTATTTTTAGAAGTCTAGTTTCTGTGTTAGACTCCTGGAATTCTGTGTTTGCTTCATCTGGAGTATGGCAAAAGTATTTTGATTAATTTTGGAGGCAAAGCTCCTTGGAATAAAATTTCATTTAATAATGGAAGTGTATTAAAAATTTATATGAGAAATGGGGGTTTCTGTCTCTCTGGGAACTTACATTTAAATACAATCTCCCTGAAACAGACATTCAAGATGTAATAAACACAAGATTTGCACTGAACATTTGAGCCCTCTTGAGGTCTGCAGTCCTATCCTGTTTAAAAACCTTTCTGCACAGGAGCTGGTTGCCAGGCTTTGCACTCACACCTCTTTGTATTTTGTGGTGTAGGCAAACATGCCCCCTCCAGGTTTTGTCTTGATGAGAGCCTCTTACCTTCCTTGTTATAATCTTCTGATTGTTTTTCACATCGATCTGTGCTGAGTCTCAAAGAGCCAAACCCAAACCTGGTTTTCACGCTGAAGTGCCAGCAATGCTGCCTGCAGCAGAGCACTGCCCTCCTGGACTTGCTTTCATACATTAATACAGCTCAGAGGGACACATGAGTATTTTACTGTACAAGCCACTTGTGGTAGTTAGCCAGTCTGCTAGCAGAGAGCCTTCCATGAGCTGATGATTGCTAAGCCAGGATTTTGGGTAAGGTTTCTTAACTACTAGATATTTACGTTTGCTTTCTCTTGCTGAAGATTAATATTCTGTCTTCATCTTCAATGAACAGCGTGTTACTGATTTTTGTCTGAGTTACCCAAATCCCATTAAATCTTAATTCATGTGCTCACTATCATCAGTAGCACCTTCCAGGTTGAATTGGTTTTTCCTTTTTTCTTTCTTTCTTTTTTTTTTTTTATTCTCCCCCACTCCCAAATTAAATTGTCAATGAAAATATTGGGTGGGCCTCAGGACTCTACCTTCTTGAAATACTCTGAAATTTTTGTGGCAAAGATACTAGATTTTCAGTGATCTCTTTTTGAATACAGATTTTTCAATTCTTTTTAAATCATGTCCATTACATACAGATTCAGGCCACAGGTAGATAGTGAAGTGCAATGGTAAAGGCTGTCATTGCTGTTCTTCTCTCCCAGCTGGAAGCAGGAAATAATTATTTTCTGGTTCAACCCTATTTTGTAGACCTGCCTCAGCCAGCCTTTAAGCTCAAAGCAAGGATTTAAAAAGCAGATAACCCACAAAATTTTTTATGTCTGTGACAATATGAAAAAGGGCACCCCAAGGCAGTAGATATTTTTAAAGTTAGGTTTAAGAAAATGAAAAACGAGATGATGTAATTTAATTCTGGGGTCTAACCACAGGACTGAGAATCCAGAGCCTTGAAGCTGTACACCTGGCTCGGTGACCCAGCACTGCAGAAGGGAAATTGTGTTCTGGATCACATTGTCTTTTTTTAGAGAAGATGTGCTTTGGCAAAGTGCACTAATCTACCACTGTGAAGGCATAACATTTTTTAAATTTACTTGTGTCCACACAAATCAAAATGAAAACTGCACTTTCAATGTTAACCATTATCTTAAACAGGATTTTCAGGTCTGGATCCTGAACTCTTTTCCAGTCCATGCTGGACTTAAATCAGATTTCGATGTATCAATCGTAGTTATTCCTCCATCCTTTTTCCAGTTTGCTTCTTGCCTTTTACAACTCTTCTAAAATCTGTTTAGTTTCTGTGTTCTCCTTAATATATTCATAGTATTGTAGAATATGTTTTAGACTGGAAGGGAACTTAAAGATCATCTAGTTCCATCCCCCGTGTCATGGGCAGGGACATCTCACACTAGGCCAGATTGCTCAATCCAGCCTGGCCTTGAACACTTCCAGGAATGGGGCATCCACAACTTCTCTGGGCAATGTATTCTAGTATCTCACCACCCCCACAGTGAAGAACTTCCTTACATCTAATCTGTATATACTCTCTTCCAGTATAAAACTATTGCTCCTTATCCTATCACTACATGCCTTTGTAAAATGTTGATCTTCATTCTTTCTTGTAGGACGCCTTTAGGTATTGGAAGGGCACTTTAAGGTCTTCTTGGAGCCTTCTCTTTCCCAAGCTGAACATCTTCAACTCTTCCAAACTGTCTTCATAGCACAGGTCCTCCAGTCATTTTACTGGCCTTCCTCTGCACTTCCAACAGGTCTGTGTCCTTAGACTGAGGACCACAGAGCTAGACATGGTATCTAGGTGAGGTCTCACAAGAGCAGGAGGGGAGAACCACCTCTCTTGGTCATGCTTCTTTTGATGCAGCTCAGGGTATGGTTGGCTTTCTGGGCTGCGAGTTCACATTGCCAGCAATTCTTTCAATATTTAATTTTTTTAAAGGTTAACAGAATTCTGATGGAAATTTCCATCAGCTCAGAAATAGCATCAAAGAAGAAAATGCCAGGTGGGGGAAATCTAGAGTATTTTTAGATCTAAAAGGCTAATTTAATTTAAATGAAAAATGGGTGTGTACACCTGTCCTAATATTTTCACAGTAGTCAACCAGGTGCCATCTTTAAAAAGGCACCATCCTAATATTCTAATTTCTTTTTATGCTATAATATTGGCAGGTATTGATACAGGAGGCAAACTCACTTATCTGTACTAAATTGGGCCGTTCACATTGAACAAAAAAGCATTCAGCTGCAGTTGCATAAGATGTGGTACAGAGACTGCTGGGTCCTGGAAAATGACATGTGAAATGTTTGCTTGTTAAATTACTGCTTTTCTGCAAATATTGCCCACTTTTGAGTTGTTTTTACTGAGCTTTTTCAGTTCAATTCCTTTACACTTCCAGTGTGCAGACTCTGCATCTAAATTTTGAATTTTGCATTTAAAGTTTGGCAGCACAGGGCTGGGAGTAAGGCACATGGTGCTGTCTACTCTGAGCAGCCTCTCACCAACAAATTTGGGCTTAAAGAAAAAAACAATCACAGCAGAAAGTTTTGAGCGTTCACTCTGAGATAAATTTGGGTTTTGCCATGGTGGCAATGGTTTCCCATTGCATGGTGCTAAGAAATTTAGTCTTGGTTATGATTGTTGTCTTGAAACCCTGGAGATTTAAAGTCTCTATAGATGTGATTGTCAGAGCAAGGAGACTTCACTGAAAGATTTTCTGTGGAAGTGAGAGAGTGAGAAACCTTTAGGTACCAAAAGTCCCTTTTCTCTGGTGTATTTTTATCACTGACCATGACTTCCTAAGTAAAGGAGTGCAATGTTTGTTAGACTATACCAATTTGGCTTTATTTTCGTTATATTATTTTTCTAATGAATATGTCCTGTGTGTAGCCAACACTTTCTGCCTGCCTTAGTTAAATCCTCTCTCAACTGTCAGTCTTTCCACCCCTCACTGTGACGTAGTCACTTCTCAGCTTGTTTGATTCCCCTCCTCACCCCCCCACCCCTCCCATAATATATCTACCTTGAAACACTCATCCTGTTTCTAAGAGCCCAGCCTGTGATCAAACTTGGCCTGTAGATAGGCAGACACACTGAATGACTGGCCTGATTCCGCTCTGTTCATTCATTAACTAACAGATGTAAAGGAGTTGCACAAATATATTAGCACTGCAAGTAACACCAGACTCGAGCCTACAGAAAAGCCATCCCTACCCAGAAACTGGAAGAGTCAATTGATGTGTGGAATGAATAGCTTCTATCAATAGATAGTTGAGGTCATATCCTGAAACTCACAGTANGTGTCAATCAGCACCCCCAGATCCCTTTCCGTTTGGCTGCTCTCCAGCCACTCCGACACCAGCCTGTAGCTCTGCATGGGGTTGTTGTGGCCAAAGTGCAGCACCTGGCACTTGGATTTGTTGAAAACCATCCCATTGGACTCTGCCCATCTGTCCAGGCGCTCGAGGTCCCGCTGCAGAGCCCTTCTGCCCTCCAACCGATCAACATCTGCCCCCAGCTTGGTGTCATCTGCAAACTTGCTGATGACTGTCTTGATGCCCTCGTCCATCAAGATCATCTTTAATATCAGGAAAATTTCCTATTGATGCACTTCTTGAAAGTTCAGTCATTTCTAATCTCAGGGTTTAGTCCAATCAGATTTAATGAAGAAATTAATTTTAAATGTAATCGGTTAGTACAAGTCACACTAACAATGATGAGGATTGTCTATCAGCTCCTTTTTCAGATCTGCCAAATGCCTTTGCTAGATGCATCACATAAAGTGAAGAAGAAAAACAACAAACACTAGGAAATCAAAAGAGGAAGGAAAAAAGAGCCCACTATGTGGTCTTTGAGATTCCCTTTTGTAGCATGATTTATTGGCCTCTCAGTTTTATTTCAGGCTTCAGCTTGGAGGACAGTAGCTTACAGTGTGACCACGTAGGCTGGCTTGACAGAGATGCATGTTGGATCTGTAATGCAGAGAAAGCTGGAAGCAAAGGTGGCTGAGAGTTCAGGGAAATAAGGCAGTCCTTTTTCTTTCTTGCTCTCTGTTTCTTTTTTCTTTTTCTAAAGGAGTAACATCATGCATTTACTAAACTCTTCACTTTCCCTAGGCCACTGAAAATTTATATCTACTTGTCCTCATTATATTTTTGCATTACAACTTACATAGAAGTCTAACTTCACATCATTGACTTCTCTTAATGACCAATAAGCCATAAACCAGCAGCAAAACTTCCAGTAGTATCACCATGCATTGATATTTATCTTTACAGTGAATGTGAAGCAAGATGAATTGCAGAAACCCCACCTACATTTGCAACACCTACATATTTCTCAACTGTTTTTGTGCCCATGCTATCTGAAAATGGATTTGACATTAGAAATGTGCCTTCAAAATATTGTTAACAATAAAAAGGCATCCAACTGGATTACTGTGGTGTTGTGACTGTAGGAGTTTGTGCATTATTCTCTCTTGTATACTATAGGTGATGTTTATCTTCCTTAATTTCAATTGCCTGGAAGTCCATGCTTTCTCCACCATCAGTGAAGTGAGATGAGCAGTCCCAGGGCAATTCTTTCCATCCCACAAGAACTTCCCATGACAGATGAAATGAAGAAACCTTTGGAATTGCATTTATCTTCATGAACTTAAAGAGAATGTTGTTTCTTTGTGGCTGCAGTTTGAGGAGATTAATCCTATTGAAGGGAATGAATATACTAATACTTATATGTAGAAGTTATTGTGATAGTACTTACTTTATGAGGCAATCCTGAGGAAGAAGTATATTTTACCTTAGTAAAGAACTCTCCCATGTGGAGAGTTAACATATATAGGTTAATTAGGAACTGAGGACATATCAACTCTTTTTGTCACAGACAGCTAAGTGCCATTCAGCTACACCATTGCTAGCCCGAAGACATTAGAGAGATGTTTCAGCCTTCCAGAAATACAGACATGGGCTTTAGACAGAAAAAGAAGCAAGAAAAACCCTAGTGCCCATGACCCATGTTAAATTATTGTATAGGTGGAGTTCCCTTAGGAGATCCTATCTTCTCATCTTCCAGAGAAATTCGAAAGATCCCAGAGGATGGGAGTCACAGTCTATGCTCCAGCATTGTAGTCCATAAAATATAGTGACAGCTGCCTCACACACTGCTCTCCTGGCCCTCTTTTCCCTGGTTTTCATTGAAATGCAGAATTCCAAGTAGTTTCCAAGCAGCTCAGTGTGACATTCCTTCAAGGAGGAGCCTGCAACCCTCTCTTCTTTCTTTCTATTCCTGTGGTGGCTTTGTGTGGGACAATGTACTGGTTTGAGGCTAATATTCCAATTAGCCTCAAACCAGCACAGACAAGAATTTGGAGAGACAATTCAAGTGGAATTATTGGAAGCAATGGATGATTATGATATTTCACAGTGAATGTAAGTCTTGGCATTGTCAGACAATAACTCATCCTGGGTTCTTCTGATAAATTGGCTTGATCATGGCTGATGAGCACTGTGTAGCCACAGTGGCAGTGCTGCTTTCAGAATCATTGCAAATGTGTTCATCTCCAAATAAAGTGATGGAGTCATTTTTTTTCAGTGAAACCTTTGAGACTGATGCCACAGACTGGTTTGGCATGACAAAAAATTCACTCTCTGTCCGTTTTCATTCAATATCTCCTATTCAGCCTTACAATGCCCCTTTAATGAAACCATTTAGGAAAATTATTCTGTTTTGCAGTGCTACTGGCAGGCCAGGCAGGTTCAAGCTTGTTAAGCAAACTGGCTTATACACTGACCTAATCGCTGCTGCAATGGTCTCTTTGAGAAGGCATTTACCACCAAGCGTTTGGTAGCACAGAGAGAACCCAAGTTATTTCTAAACCTTTCCAAATCTAATACAGAGAAATCTCATCCTGCAGTATCTTTTTTGGAGGTGAACTCAGGAGCTATTAAGAGGCAAGGGTATTGTTAGCAGAGAAAAGAAAATAAAACACATGCTGAAAAGAGAACGTAAGATTAAAGATAATCAGCTGTAGGGGCTCCTTTAGGCAACCAGGAGCAGGAGGATAAGGTTTGTAATACTCTTTCACAGCCTAGAGAAGTCTTCGTGTGCAAAATATTTTTAATCTTGTTTTCTATTTCGAGACTGTTTCACAAAGTCATTTTTATACATCCCAGTACAAACACTACAGCAGATTTAAGAGGGATTTTGTGTCTATCAAAATTAAGTGCATCAGTCTGTGTGTGAGGCTGGGAAACGTCAGGAGGCAATCACAGTGGAAAACAAACATAAAGAAAAGGCAAACATTAAGTATGGAATACTTTTATGTTTCAGATAAGTGACTTTATTCCCAAGGCTGACTAACATCAAAGGAAAGAGAGGTTATTCAGTGGTTATCACAGACGATGGATGATTGGGGCTTTTGGGTTCTTTTTATTTGCTGACTCATTTTCTGGCCTTTAATGAGTCAAACACTGTGTCATTTTAGTCTGTAAAAATGGGTGTAATAAGGATGTGTGTCCCAAAAGCATTCTGAGTCTTAATTGATGTTGGTAAAATATTCTGATGTTTTTGTTTGAAGAGACTAAAATGAAAACAGAATCAGTAACTGAAGTGCCATCTCTTTCCATGTGAACGTTTGGAACTCTGGAGCCTTCAGCACAGGAAAGACATGGACCTGCTGGAGCAAATCCAGAGTGGGGATACAAAAATGATCAGAGGGGCTGGAGCACCATCCCTGTGAATAAAGGCTGAGAAAGTTGGGGCTGTTCAGTCCAGAGAAAAGAAAGCTTGAGGGAGACCTTATGAGGCCCTTCAGTACTTAAAGGGAGCCTATGGGAAAGATGGAGACAGTGTTTTCAGCAAGACCTGTTGCGACAGGACAAGGGTTTATCATTTTAGACTAAAAGAAGAGAGATTTAGGCTAGTTATAAGGAGAAATTTCTTACAATGAGGGTGGTGAAACACCTGAACAAGTTGCCCAGGGAGGTAGTAGAGGGCCCATTCCTGGAAACATTCAAGGTTAGCCTGGATGGGGCTCTGGGTAGCCTGATCTAGTTGAAAATGTCCCTGCTCACATCAGGGGAGTTAAACTAGATGAGCTTTTAAGATCCCTTCCAAGTCAAAGCATTATGTGATTCAAAGATTTCTACATGGAACCGTACTTGCGGGTGTAAATCTTTTGAATTTTCTTTTCTTTCCCTTAGTTTTTATACTTTGTCGATCATGCAGGAAGCTGAATGTTTCTAATGATTTGTTCAACAATGCTGCTATAATCTGATATTTGTGTCTTCCTACGTTTCACTTTCTTTCTCCAGCATGAGCACTTTTATATTGAAATGTAAAGTTTATCCTAATTGAACTTTCTCCTCGACAGGTGCTGTACCTTTGTGTTTTAAGGTTCTGCCGGGTCTTTGGGAGTGTAAAATGTTAAGTCCCTTTCCTATGACAGTCTGAGTCAAAATTCCATTGATTTTCAGTAGGACCGTATCAGACTCAATAGTAAGAAAACTCCATTTCCTGCTAATAATCTGGTTTGGTCTCCAGACAATTTGCAGAGTTGCCTTTAAAACAGATGTCTAGATCTGACATCTGCTTGCTTTGCTTTCTCTAAATAACCTGCAAAAATTTACATTTATACAGTTCAGTCCTGCAGATTTTTATCAGCATTGTTGCTGCTCATTCAAAGGTGACCCTTTTTGTAAATAAGGATTACTCCTTAGAGCAGAGGCTGACAACATCAAGTGCTAAAATTCTCATCTGTTTGTATTTTAGACCAAATCTCAAGTCAATCAGCTGACTACATTAGCTTTGACTGCAGTGCAGTCTGGTAAATAGAAAGCAGATGAATTTATAGTGAACTCAACTAAACCATGAAAGTTTGAAGAGATGCTAAAGGGGAAAAAAAAAAAGTCTTAGGCAAGTAGGGACCACAGCTTGAATGAGAGAGCATATTTGTCATGTTGGAGCGCACTTGAAATACTTGGTCAGTAGTACTTGGTGCTTATTCTAAGCAGGAGTCTGTACTTTGTATTGAATAGAATATAAACATGACTTGCAAATGATTTCCAAGTAGGGATTACATAATAGAAGTACTAATAAAGGGGAATAAAAATTGTGTAGAAGATATGGTTATGGCACAAGTTTCAGACACCAAAGTGCTGAACAATTCTTGCAGCATCTTTGAGATTATGAGAGGTTCAGAGCTAGGCAAACGCAAATCATAGGAGAAAAACTGGCAGAGATGCAGGGCCATATTCAGAGTGTTTTTCTGCAGAAGTCTATCTTTAGCATCTGAATTTGAGAAAGTGATCAGTGATTCAGGCCACCTACAATCCAGCACTGCCAGACCCGGCTGTCTGCACTGTCAGTGGAGAAAAGCAATCGTGATACCTAAATTAGCTACTGGGAGCAGATTATTCTGAATACAGCCCCGAATTTAGGAATGGAAGTAAGTTCTTCCTAAAGAAGACTGTTGAAACAGCTGGGGACAATGTGCTGGAGATGAAAGTGCATATTGCTTGGCTCTGATTTCCTAGTTTAATAACTATGGAGGAACATGAGAATCTGGTTTACTTTAAGGTAAAATTTAGGGGAAAAAATATAAGGAGAAAATAGAAAGTAGTGGTGCTCCAGTGCTCCAACAAATGTTGGGAAAGAATTTAGTCATGAGCATTGAGGAAATGCTAGGTATTCCATGGGCAAGCTTAAAATGGAAATGTAATGAACAGGGCACCACTGGAGCCTGTAGCTAAAGAGGCCACATAATTACAGGTAGGATACAGTTAGCTGATATGATAGATTCTGACAAATGTATTTATCAGAAGTCATATATTCACAACTACTCTTTGTCTTTTAATATGGTTGATTGTTGTCAAGGTCATTCTGTATCATTTTTCTTGGGTTTAGTTGCATTTTGGATTTAACCTGTTGTCATGCTATAAAATTTTAGCACCGATAGTAATTACAGACAGATTTTAGTTGTCCCAGGTGGGTCCATTATGCTCACATTTGTTCTTTTTTTTTTTCACCCCACACTGCTTTATTTGGCTTATTGTTCTTGGAGCTATGTACACTAATGCCTAAAGAATTTTGTGGGTGAATAAAAAAAGTTGTGCANCCTGTATTACAAAATTCTCTTGCATATCTCTGCCAAGGATGGTCTTAGCCTCTTGATTGAAAAATAAATAAAAATTTGGAAGTCAGTGGGTGGCTTTTCTAATGACTCAGTGGGTTTTGGCTGACTAATGCTCTTGAGTCTTAAAGAATATGAGCAAAGTACTGTTGTTATCTGTCAGGGAGGACCTGATTGCTCTGCTCAAGAATTAAGCAGTGTTTAAACTGGAATTTGCTTGGCCCAGTGTTGGTGACTACTTCTGACTTAGTCTATGAGCCCAGGAAACCTCATCAGACAGTATTTTCTTGGAGTGGGGCCCCTGAGATTTAGAAAAAAATGAATGCTGCTAACTTCTCAATCTCACATTGCTTCATATAAGCACGAAAGTTCTGCTTATTTAATGATATAGTATAACAAGACTTGCAGGAGTAAGGTGGATCAGAAAGCTCCAGACATATTCAGCTACAGGTGAGGCATTTGTGGCAACAGAGATCTGCCTCTGGAATGAGCCCACAGGCAGATGCTGGGTATCCATGCCTTGACCGTTATTAAGAAATAGTGCTGAACTTCTTTCAAAAACCAAATTATATGGATGACATTCATAGTGCTGCTACTGTCACTTTCCAGGCAGAAAAAAAGTCAACCTTCAGAGCTAAACAAAGATCAAAAAGCTCTTTCTCATTTAGTGTTACTATCAAGGTTGCTGTCGAGGAACCCTAAGGACTTTTGGTATTGATTATATATGAAAGGTTTGGGGAGTTTTTGGTGAAAGGTGGTGACAAAACACATTTTATTATACATGGACTCAGAAGACTCCCTGGAGTCCTGTGTGTCTTCTGTTTGTTACCCTCTGGGCCAGTATCCCTCTCTGAGAGTGGACCAGCTCATCTCTTCTGGGCATGCCAAAATTATCTGTTCTCAACCCAGTGAATGTTGGCATTTCAGGCACTGTGTGAGTGCACATTGTGTTTATCATCAAGTGTGGAAAAGACCAATTAAATATGTGAAGTATTAAGTTAGACTTCCAGATCCTTTCCTCAACAATTTCCAACATGGAGAGCTAGATGCTTCCCACTGAACTCACTGGCTGACAATACTGTGATGCACAGGAATGTCTTTCACTTGGCAGTTTTATGTGCTAACTTTGATTTCTGCTTTAGCATCTTGGAGAGCCTGACATTGTAAAGTGTTAGCTCAGTCAGTGTGTTAGGAGAAATACCACTCAGAGGTCATAACATGCTGTTCTATCTACTCTGTCCTGGCCTGTATCTTCAACTGGATTTGCAAATCAGGTCATGAGCATAAATGTTACATGACAACCAGAACACAGGAGTTGAAATACCAGGTCAGAGTGGTTGTCCTCATCTGGGATTATGTCTGGAAGACTTGGCACCATGTGCCTCAGGAGAAGGAGCATGCTGGAGAATAGGATCATACATGTGTTGGAAAGATGAATGGTGGTCTTGTGCCTTTGTATCTCTCTGTTAAGGACATACTGAAGAGGACAAGAATTCCCACATGCCTGTGGCAATCTGCCCTGTGGCATAACTTTGCAGCATTTTTGGGTTTTTTTGCTCCCTCAATCATTGCTCTTTCGAAAGAAAGAGTGAGTGAGTGTGTTTGCATCTCTCTTTCTGTATCTTTTCCTCCCTATATATACCTCAATGTGCTAATCTTCTATACAGTTAGATAAAGAGGTCAGTGACAATGAAATTCCTGCAAATAAATGAAACTGGAGTGAAAGGATAGACTTTAAATGAGGGAAAATCATTAACAACCAGTCTGTGCAAAAGCCTTTGCAGACATCACCAAGCTCATATCATGGAATGTACAAATGTCCCTTGGAAGGGGCTGTTGAATGTCTCCAGCCTTCTGCTCAAAGTCCCAAACTACATCAGGTCAGATTTATCAGAGTTAAGTCTCAAATACCTCTAAAGATGGAGATTTGACAGCTTCCCCAGATGACTGTTTGTGAGGCTACGCTGTTCTGCAAGTGAAGAATCTTTTCCTAACATCCAGTTTGAACTTCCAGCTTGAGGCCATTTACCCATGATTGAGAAGCATCTGTCTCCATCGTATTTACAGCTCCTCTTAGGGTACTGGCAAACTGAGATTAGATTCCCCCTTGGCCTCCTTTTCACAGAACAAGCTGATATTGAGTCAATAAACCACAAGGAAAAAGTCATAGGCAACCAGTGTCCTGAGAATTGCTTTTTGTTATTGTAAAGACAGAGGGATGAGAATTAGACATTTCTGCACTTTCTGCAAGAACGTATAAATGCAGCACTGCAATGCATCGGTCTTTATTGCCTGCAGTCCTTGCAGAGTTACTTCCATCTGAGCATTCAAGGAAATCTGGAACATACCAGGTAGGGCTACATGGTTTCACAGGTCACAGCTGAGGACCTGTGGCCTAGATGGTTTTCTCCTTTATGGGAAGGAATAGAGAAGGATTGGACAGGTCCTGTAGGTCATCAACTACTTTCACAGCTGACATCAATAACAAGGGTCTGGCTTTTTATGACTATGAAATTTTCTCTGAGGATCAAAGAGCTATAAAGAGACAGAATCTGCCTGACCAAATGTGGCAAAAGCATCATAGGACTTACAGGGGAAGGCAGCAAGGATCCACAGCAGGTTTTGCATTTTATGTGAGAATGGAGGGGGAATTTATGGAACTCTACCTTGCAACCAGTGATGGCCCAGCTGGGGTACTTGGGTCACTGGCTCACTCATAGAGCAGATCAAGCCAGTGGTTGGTATTTGCCAGACTGCCAGTTCAGGAATAAGCAGGTGAGACCTTCTTCAGACAAGGATAAGAAGCCATTCAGAGAAGACAAAGGTCAAGAAATGTTAGATATCTGTGTGGATACCTGAGGGGAGGATGTAGAGACAGAGCCAGGCTTCTTATGAGCCTAATCCATTGAAAGGACAATAGGTGATGTGCACAAGCAAATTCAGCAAATGAAATTTTACACATAAGAAAACATTTTTCAGTGAGGGTGTCTGAAACTGACACTGGCTGCCTGAAGAGGTTGTGGACTATCCATCCGTTCTCTCAGCTGTTCAAAGCTGCCTGGTCATGGCCCTGAGCAGTTGTTGGGGCTCACAGCAGTGAGGAACAAGGTACTTGGAGTTTAGGTGAAGAAACAAGTGGGAAGGGTTTGCAGCACAGCTTTCTCAGAGCATGTTTGCTTAGACCAATGTAAATTTTCATGAGTGAAATAATCTACCTTGAATTGCTTAATTATTTGCAATAAAAGAAACCACAAAGCTGGCCTGCAAATTACAGGGATAAAAAACTAAGTGCAGGTTTAGACTTCACTGAAGCTTTGTTGAAACTCTGTAGGTATTCCAAGTGTATGTTTAAGGCTGTCAAATGAATAAATAACAGTTACTTGAGCTATCTGCGCTTTCTAACCACAATTAGTGGTATACTGCAATCTGCTTTCTGAAAGAACTGGAAGTCTTCCAAAGACAGAATAGGCCACAGGATTTTGGTACAGTTGGTATAGATGAACTGATGTGACATCCTTGCAGGGTGGAGGAAGGAAAGCTAAAAGAGAATCACCAGGCAGATGCCCGATGGTAAAATTCTGGATTTCAGCTCAAGCTAGGCAGAGATTTCACAGGCTGATAATTAGAGAAAAGCTGGTGTTACTCTTAAAGAAATACTTTGAAGAGATCTCGAACATCTCTTCTGAAAAGAACAGCATATAATTAATAACAAACTCATGTATTTCAGTAGCAAATTATATTTAATATAGGTCAACTGCTAAGTACTCAATTCCAGTAATGGATACGTTGTATGTGATAAATGTAGTTTAGGACAGGTAGGTTTCGCACCTAGAGGAATGGTTTATAGACCGTTCAAGGAATGTAGGAAAAGAAGGTATTTAGTTAAATATGAAATGGTGGCAAAGTCAGTCTCATATGGTAAACTCAGTTAACTGGAGAAAGGCGTGTTTTAGACTGCAGACAGATGTGGAAACAATGTTTCTTTAGATCCAGAAATTTGTCCAACCTACCAGCAATCAGTCAGAAACATGTTGGGTGGTAAATTAGATGGCCAAAGTCTTGACCAGAGCAGCTGTAATAAAAAACAGAAGTGGCTGCCAAGTGCTTCAGAGTTCCCTTACAGCTAAAAAGGGATTATTTCTTTTCTGCTGTTTCAAGGAACAAGGTCCATGCCCATGTTCTGCCTCTAGGGCTCAGGACCACTAGCAATGAAGTGATGTGAAACTGCATTACAGTGTTGGCAGGTGCCATGATCATTCTGCCAGTTTGCTGTAAAACTGTAGCCACTCACTAAACAGCACACCTGGTCTGTTCCCTCTTCTTGCACGCAGTGCAAATTGCTTATGTGTAAATGGTGACTCATCCCTACAACCTCTCTCCTGCCTCTTGTTTCTTACAATTTCTCCAATTGTAAGATATAGCTAATGTTGATGAGAAGACCAGCAAACTCTCATTTTTTGCTTGTTTATTTTTTATCCATCCACTACACTGTCACTGACAGACTTCACTTTCTTTTCCCCTCTAGTCTGTATATAGAATCATAGAATGGTAATATTGGAAGGGACCTCAAGGATCATCTGCCTCTTTGGCCTTCATTTGCAAGATAATTTCAGCGTCTCCACTCTTGCACCCTCTCTGTTCCTTCTCTTCACTTCGACATTAAGATTTCACCTCTTTTTTTTCTTCTCTTTAGCTTCATTCCATGCTTTGCACAGGGTTGTTTCCTTGTCTCCACTTTGTTGATTCTTAGAAAATCCGTTATTGTTGTGTTGCTTTGAAAGTTAGCTATAAAAGTGCATACACTATGGAGGTGCAGCTGTTTACAGAAATATAGCAAATAATATCCTAAACTTATGATAAACAGCTCTACTACATTTCACCCTTCCCTACTGAAGGGGAGAGAATTGTCTGTGTAGCTGTTGCCATTGTGGGAAAAAGAAAGGAGCTTCATAGGAAAGCTGAGTCTGTGGCTGATTTGGGGAATGAATGAATTGAATTAAGTGAACCTCAAAAGGTGACATTCTTTTGCAGTGAAGTTGTTCTTTTGCTTATAAAAAGTTTAAATGTTTGGAAGCAATTATTTCTCATGGATTTTGGAAATGAGTTGGTTGCTAGAGACTGCATTGGACAGGGCTTGGGAGTTTGAGGATCCTATTGCCACCTGTATATCTAGTGTGTAGGGTACTTGTAAGCAGATTGTTTCACCTCTCTGTGCCTGTTTCTCCTCATTAAGCAGGGCTAATGATCATTCCTTCCTTCATGAAGCTTTTTCAGTCTGACTGGAGAACCAAGGTATGAAAGGTATATGTCCTTGCCATTATTACACAGCTAAGTGTCTTGAAAGCTTCTTCTAAAATTTAGGAGAGGCTGCATCCACCTATATCCAAAGTCAACATGAAGAATTACAACTATAATATTAAGAGCTGAGAATCCAGATAAACTAGAGCTGGTGCCCAAAGCACATTTTTATACTTTGTGTTGCTGGTTGTTCACATGTATAACAGAATATTTCTTCTATTTCCCACCATTCTATTTTCACTCTGTAGAGCTTTTTAAATTGCCAAGAATAGGAATGAGTACACAAATGGATGTATTTCTAAACCGCCTTCCTCTTCTTACAGAATTTTAAATGAGGTTTTTTTTCTGCTGTGCTATAAAATGTGTAGTTGCAGTAGCTATTGAGAGGCTTCAGCACCATGAACTTTGCAGTTAGTTTGAGGGATATGATTCTGTTACTATAGCATCTACCAAAAATAAAGGAAAATAGCACTTTTCTTCTTTTATTTCTCCAAGGCATTGTATTTGTATTACAGTACAGAGTGATGTGATCTAATTACTTCAAAGGCAATCTGACTTTGAGCTCCTTGTGTTTATAACCATTTGGTCATCACACATTGGTTTCTCCAAAGGTCTTGGGTAATGATGTTGCCATCACAGCTCTTCTCTGCAGGTTAAGTATTTTAGGGAATTCATTCAGAGCAGCTCTGCTGCAGAGACAGCATTGACAATCTGCTTTCCTTGCCTGCCTTGCTGTTTGCTTTCTGAAATAGCTGTATTTTCAGAGAAACTCTCTGTGTGCCTGTGCAAAGAGTGTGGTCACTGTAAATGTATGCAGGAAGAATGAGTTCCACAAACAAGGAAGACTTTGCAATGTGACTTTTTTGATGAGAAGATCCTTGGGGAGATATATAGATGGGTAAAAGTACCACTCAATACGCTGACTTTCTGGAGGGGTTATAGGTCAGCCTGATTAAACTTGGGATCTCTTGAAAAAGATGCAGAAGGAAGAATATTTCAGATGTGCTTGCTGAAAAGATGTGTGTGTCTCTCAGCATTGAAATCAGTGTGTTACTCTCAGGTTAAGCTATCAGTTGGCATTCAGTGTGGATTTGCTGAGCATTGTCTCCTGAATAATGGTTGAAGATCTCAGTCCTGGGTTTCCATCTGACATCTGCACCTTCTTTATTTACCATTTTAACGCAGTGGATGAGTCTTCAGTGTACACAAATACACCTATCTGAGAATTAGAATGAGCTTCAAATCCAAATTCACGTCATGCTACTAGGGCTAATAGTGGTCAGAATCCCCTCTGTGATATTGGGGGATTTGATGCCAAAACTAATTTATAATTAGAAAACTACAAATCCTTCTTCCTTGGAATACGTTTTCATCTTTAGATTGCATTAGTTGAAACAGAGATGTCTTTCAAATAGTTGTCCAGAGCATGAGTTGTGGATCCAAGGCAGTGAACTGCAATCCCACTTTGAGATGTTTCATTGCCAGGACATGCAGTAATGTTTTCTTTTACTATCCTTTATGTCCGTGTACTAAACAAATAATTATGAAAAAAAGAATAAAACTATTCTAAAAGAGTTTCTAAAAAGAGAAGGAAGGTTAGGAGATCTGTAGTGTGGTCTCACTAATTAATTGCTTTTAATCGTGCCATAAAGCTGTCTGAAAGCCACAAAGTTGTGGGGTTGCCTCTTACATTTGTTCACAGCTATTAGAGATAAGACACAACAGCTGGAAAGTGTTTGTACACATGTCCTTTGTAAAACTTGGAAGTTATTCTTGGGTTGAACAGATCTTGTGAGCTCATGAGTTATTCTGGAAAATAATATTTTTGCAGTTTAAGAAAGGACACAGTAGTCAAAAGCCCATCAAAATTTACATATTGAATTTTCAGAAAGAGGGAAGGCTGGGTTGAAAAAGATACATTTTATCTTCTGTGTGGAAATAACAGTATTGAGTTTAATGCTGCTAGACGGTCATCAGCAACAGTGCCCTTCTGGCTTTTAATAATTAGTAACACCTCTATCTGCCAAGGAGAAGAGGATCAGGATTTCCATTCACTGATCTAATCAAAGGTCTGAGATGAGAAATCTTGCTAATAAAGGATTGAAAGTCTTTGTTTCAATATGATGCGTGACGTGAGAAGATGTCTGTGATTTCCCATAACCATACAATTCCTGTGTATTTGACTTACTTAATTGGAAGTTTTTCATGTGGCTTTTGGTGAAGCTGGGAGAGTCCTGAGGAAGCAGGCTGGTCTGACCTATGGCACTTGCAGTGGTAGTGGGCTGTACATGGAACTTAGAGGGGAAACCTTTGTGTCTTCTGCTGCTGAAAATGAGAATATTTAGTAAAGGGAACATAAAGAATATCTGGATAAAAGTGCTTTGGCTACAAATACAGAACAGATTATTTTACGAAGCTTATAATTTACAGGAATTTGAATTGAGCCAGAGAAAGATCATACTTACCATGCAGACACCTGTACCCCACTAGCCAAATTTTAGACTAGCTATAATGTCANTACTCCAGATGGGGTCTGACGAGCGCAGAGTAAAGGGGCAGAATCACCTCCCTTGCCCTGCTGGCCATGCATGGCCCTGCATGGCCATGCCATGCTCCAGTTAATTCATCTGAATGGCAAAAGACAGAACTGGCATCTTCAGTTGATATTTATCCAGGAATACTGAAAAGAAAAATCTCTACTGTCATTCAGACACTGTATTATCAGAAGAAATTTGTATCAGCATTCTAAAAGGGAAAAAAACCCAACCCAACGCCAAAATACAATTGTCCTTTTGGAGAAAAGCAGTTTAACATTTCATAAAAAAGGGAACTTCACTTGAGGGGTGAATCTGCAGCTTATCAAGCCTGCTATACAATTTTAAAATTTATAACTCCCATGATTAGAAAATGTTGAGATAATCAAAATACAGGGGAAATTATGGTTTCTACAGTCAATTGTTGCACTGAAAGTACTCAGCTTGTGTGATGCTATAACACCACATAACAATCCTAACTTTTAAAACATTTTGTCACACAATTTTTTGCTTATACATTGTTTGAAGTTTATGAAGGTTTGGATAGGATTTCATAGCTGATCTTAGAGCCAGTTACTAAATCACTTCCATTTGATACACTACTCTGATAATGAACCTGCGCTGCAGAGAAAGTGTCAAAAAGTTTAATCTCTTTGTGCTCAAGCCCTGCATATAAATCTGCATGGGTAATAAAATTATAATCACATATTCATACCTCTTTGCAAAATAAATGTAATGATACTTTGTATTCCTGATGGCAGGACTCTCAAGCTCTTCAGGCACTTTATAAACATTAATTAAGACTCACACCTCTGTGTTTCATAACTGCCATACTGATCACCTTCATTGTTTTGTAACGTGTCTGTCATATTCTGATTACTCCAGAGCCCCTTGTTAAGATTATACACATCAGTAAACTGAGGCAGGCTGGTTAAGTTGCATGATTAATTTCTTGCAGCAAGTCTTTGATTAAGGTTGGGGGTGCAATTAAGAAGTTTGCTTTCCAGTTGCTTGTTGCAGCCACTAGACTAACTCCTATGAGGACTTCAAAGTATTTTCAGTGACTGAGGTTGGTTTCTATGTTGAAAGATACTTAATCTGTAATGTTAATAGGTATAAGGTTGTTAATGCACTGTCACCTGGTATCTTCTGAGTGCAAATGTGTGACAGCAGAGCAGCTGTGAACTGAATTGTGACACCCACTAAAGGCTCTTTTACTATCGTAAACTGTGACGAGCAAGTCTACAAACATAACTGTGCTTTATTGTGGGAAGACTCTGGCTCATTTATGACTACATGGACTCTTTTTCTGTTGGTCCTCAGCTTTCAATGTGCTACTCCTTCCTTTGTTTTGTTTTTTTTTTTTTTTCCCAGTTGAGAAAATCATACCTTCTCCTGGAATTGGTGTTTCTATCCTCACTTGCCAAAGGCTGTTTTATTAACTCCCTTCTGACTTCTGTTTCCTGTCATTTTCTGCTGCTTTTCCATTTGAAGGAAGACAGTGGTCATGTCATAATTATTTTCTTTAGTAATTGCCACAAAGATGCTGAGTGTTTCCTAATTAGATCAGGCAGTGTTCATGGTGAAACCTGAGATGCTGTCCGAGGTCGTGAATTGCCTTCAGATCTCAGTAATTGAGTTGTACAGCCCATGCTTGTGCAACTTGAGTTTCTCCCTGCAGCTCTAGAAGCACACCAGGGGATTGGGAATTGTGATATTTAAAGAGAAAGAGCAAAAAAGCTTAATTGGGGACGCAATGGCATTTTTGCTCTACTTCTTTAAATATGCCACAGTGTGAAAGTCTACTCAGTTGTATTTCATTATGGTCTCATTTTGCAAATAGCAAACTGGAGCTGAAATACTTCTGTATAGGTAAGGATCAACTCAAAACATTGAAAAGTCAGATGGATTTTTGGGCAGATGGATAAAACTTATCTAGGGATTGAAAAGCCAATTGCAAACATATCATTATTTTGATGTGAAATAACTTTACAAAATGTTCTAAATAGTGCCTTATTTTGCTGCTTGAGGGCTGTAAAATTATAGATCATTGTACTGTAGATGAGATGTTAATTTGGAGGAATTTGTGAGCAATGTAGAATTGCTAGATACATTTGGTGTGCTGCTTGCTTTCATTTCTATTAGTCAAAATGAACCAGAAGGCAGTCAGCATTTGAGAGCAGTGACAGTGAGGATGTTCTACCAACAGGATTGATGTTCATGGCAAATGTCAGAAGCGATAGGAGAAATGGGAAAGCTGTGCTTTATCTAAGATTGGGGGAGGTGGGGGGAATATCCTCTTTGCTCTGCTATTAGTTAAGAGCTCCTCCCTTCCACCTTTTTGTTTAATGGATAGGAATGGAACGTTTATCTCAAGAGAAACCCACAGGACACCTGTCGGGGCTGTATCTGGTCCTCCCTTTGGCCACTGCTGTGTGTTTCCGATGCCATTTCATCACAGTAGCTGCTGGAGCAGGATCAAATAGTTCTCTGCACTGTGTGAGCAATGAGGGAGGGTGAAGCTTGCTTTATCCAGCTCAAAGTTGAGGCAGAGCAATCAGCATCTTGGACTCATGTATTCCTTGCAAAACTCACAAGACTGTGCCCAGGCATTACTGGGAAAAGAGGGCACCTCTTTGCAGCTTGATCTTTCTTTGAGCTCTCCCTTGAGCACAATGGTCAGACCCCTCTGTAGCTTGGCTTGTGACTCTACTGAGCTTTCAACTCTACAGTGCTGAAAATTAAATTAATCCTTAAAAGAAAGGGTTACAAATTGAAAGTACCACTTAAAACAGGACCACGAGGTGAGTGGTTGTGTTTATGTACTGGCAAGTAAAATACTGGAGAAAAGAAAGCCATAGGTTAGTCAAGGGGAAAAAAAATAATTTAGTTTTATATTAATTGCTGTGTTTAACAATAATCATACCAGATTATACTTTTCTGCTATGGTAAAAATCCCAAGGGATGGCCTTCTAAGGCTGGAATGATAGTTAGATACCCTATTCATACTAGTTATTAAACCCTCATTTGATGAGCTGCTTAGTGTTAAGTGTCTTCATTTAATATCTGAAAATGACTCTGAAACCTGAGCTGCAGACAGTTGTTTTGCTGAGGAGGAGAATGAAAACACAACCATCCCTTGGAAAACAGGCAAAAAGGTAGGAGAAGGCCATCAACTGCCTGTTGCTCTCCTATCAGTCCTTGTGGTGCAGTATTTAATGATATGTAATGCTGCCAAAGGACACTGAAGCAAAGTAACCTTTTCCTTATTGAGCAGGTGATGGAAACATTGCTGTCATTTCCAGGCCTTAGTGGGTTCATTCTGTTCATCAGAATTTCAGCCTGCTGATGTTTCATATACAACATAATAACAGAGGAAAACTGTTGCATGCTGCACAACAAAGAGGCACATATCAGCAGTGCAGTTCTGCTTTGGTCTACTGGCAATGTGATTTAATCATCCTTCTCTTAGGCAAGATTAGGAAGAAGTTCAAGAAACAGACTACTTCTCACAGCCAGAAACTTCTCTGATATATAGGGTGGCAGAGCATTTGCATGTTATCAGGGCTTTTGCTTTTTCACCTTTCTCCAGATAGAATTCACATAAATATTAAAAGCAAACAAACAAAAAACCTGGTTCAACTTGCCTGTCCAGCAGAAGTGAAGATAAATATTTGCAAGGTTCTAAAAGATAGTCATAAACCAGACTTGTGGCAGGATTCTTCCCAGTGTTTTTCAGTCTCTGCACCATTCCCATATGATTTTGCCAATTCCATTCTCCCCAGAGGTCATACATATTTGAGACTTTTAAGTTCTCACCTTGATGTGAAGGTAACAATCACTTAACTTGTACTAACAACAATAACAAAAGCAATGTTTTCCTGCAGTGAGTGGCAACAGTGAATGCAGCTTCCTAAACACAGCCCAGGACTCAGGGCGATATCAAGTTTGATATAAAAATTACGCCAGTCAGATCATCTGAACTCGTGTTCAGGGAATATGCTTCCAGATGCAGTCTGTCAGGTATATTTTGAAAAAAATAACTTTTCTTTTTTCAAAAGATGTTCTGGACACTGTAGGTTTTTATCATGGTGAACAAAAGGATTTTTCTTTTTTTTTCAAAATCTGTCAGATCTCTTTCATCGCAGACTGCAAGCAAAAGCTGTCGTAATTGCTGCTGTTGACACTAGTTTTAAAAAAGTACTGTTATTCAAGTGCTTGCTGTTTCTGTTTTCTTATAACCAAAACATCAGAGCAATGACCATCTTAAACTAGGCACCAAAGAAGCACAAAGACAAACATAATGCTGTTTTCTCTAGGCTGTTGTGATTTAGATGTGGGATGTCCTCTAATTTTTCAGGCTAGATGAAGTCATTGCATTACACATACTTTTTGAGCCTTTATAAATGTTTTGGTTTGGTTTTTTTCATATGCTACTTGTGCAAATGGGAGGAGATAAGGTCCCTCTGAGCACCAGAAGGTCATGGTCCCTGTGCTGGTTTGAGGCTAATTGGAATATTAATGAGGGAAATTAGATTATTGGCTGTGAAAAGAAAATAATAGTGATGTCTGTTTCACTCATTGGTTTTGCTTAGACATATAAAACCAAGAAACAATCACAAAGATCGTCTCTGTCTGGCTGCCATCTGCTTTACTGTCTCTGCCTAAACCTATGTAACTCAAACTAATCATTTTTATTCTAACACCTCTTGCTGACCTTTCACAGCTCTTTATGCACTTCAGGGGGGATTCTTAGATAAGGGAGGGGGTTTGGAAAGGATGAGGAAGGAAGAGAGTTGGTTTGAAATCCCTCTTGGCCAGTCTGGGTTTTGTCTCTCTGTATATAGTTGTAAATATCTGTATATATTGTGTGTGTATGTACATATATATATATATATATATATATATATGTGTGTGTGTGTGTGTGTGTCTGTGTGTGTGTATATGCTTGTAAATTGTGCCACACTATAAATACGGCTTCATTCCTTAACTTCCAGTCATCTGAGTTAGTCTGGTGAATTCCTAGCAGTGTGGGGGTGTGGGTAACTCCCAAACCTGCACAGTTCCTCAAATTGTCCAGGAACAAACCAAATGGGAAGACCTGAACTCAGCCTTTCCTTGTGAGTAGGACAGCATCCTTAGTGTAATCATTTACGTATACCAGCGAATGTCTCAGAAATGATAGACCTGAAGAGGCTGGTAATAAAATACAGCAAGGTAATTCAGCAAAGAGGCACAGCACTTAGGTTTTCCCTTAGTGGTTAGCAGCGACTATGGATTTTTATGCTTTGCTTAAGTTGCTAAGGAACATTATTTGCTCTTGAATCTATTTTTAATTGGCCCAGTGATGAAGAGTTTTGTTAGAAGAGAATGCTTTCTTGAATTCAGATTTGTGAATCAAGATCATTCAAAGAAACACAGTTAGTTTGAGAATGAGATGTCTGATATTTCCAAAGCAAATCTTCAGCCCTTAAGACAAATATTTAAAAGTAAATATAAACTATAACGTACTGAAGCCTGCTTAGACATTTTGGAGATTAACTGTGCTTTATT
This sequence comes from Ramphastos sulfuratus, assembly GCA_013399055.1. Taxonomy (NCBI): domain Eukaryota; kingdom Metazoa; phylum Chordata; class Aves; order Piciformes; family Ramphastidae; genus Ramphastos; species Ramphastos sulfuratus. Next base: position 82,180 of record WBNM01010514.1, on the reverse strand, counting down.
AGCTAAAAAAAATTTAGGAACAACTTTACTGTTTTTCCTTGAGGGTCCTTCAGTGAAGAAATGAAATGACTTGTATCTTGAGCTAATTCAGCTATAACCACAAAGAAACGTAAAACAGAATCTGAATGGGATGGAGCCACTGGTGATCACAGTCATGCTGCACAGTCTGTCTTTTGGAATATGTATTTGAGTCTTTCTTCTCTTTAAAATGGCTTTCGCAAGACTTACAGATTTGAGATTTTGATGTATTGCTCTTTCATTTAGACCATCTGTCTTCTGATATCCTGCAATGGCATTTCTTGTAACACAGTTCCTGTCAGAGTTGTGGTATTGTTACTAATCAAATTTCAGCTTTTTTTTTTTTGCCTTTTTTTTTTTTTCTTCCCAGGCGAAGCTGCTTGGCATCAACACTGTTGGTAAACAAACACAATCAAATATTCTTTCAGTACTGCATTCCCATGTGTTTGTTGAAACTGCAGTTTATATGAGGTTGGATGCAGCAGTTCTACCTGACTGCAGAGAGGCACAGCAATATTTCCCTTTGCTCTCAGTTTCAAGAAAATACAGGCTTGACTGGTAACTTTAATTAAGCCCTGTCCAGGATCTTCACATTCTAGATGAGTTTTCTATAAGATTAGGTGCATCAATTTCTTATAAAAAAGAAATTAACTTGACTTTTGAGAAGTGAATTAACACACCTTCAGGTGCTGCTGTATTAGCATTTTGAGACATACCATGTAAAGCCCAAGAAATTCTAAACTAAAGAGGATAGGTAAGATTCTTCTTGACCTTTTGGCTTAGGTCACTTTTAATATCAGACATGCTCTATTCAGGGACACATTCAGTAATCTAATAGGCCTTCTCTGTTTTTAACTGCTCGGATTGTATTTATTTTTAAATTATCTGTCATCCATTGGTTTTTCTGACAATTTTAATTTACTCTAGTTTATTTTTTCTGATGTCTCCCTATGCCAGAGGGTAGTGGGGGGCTTAGAAGTATTAGAAGGATACCAGTACCATGTGGAAGTGGATTTATTTTCAGGCTAGACTATAGGCTATAACTAAGAGTAATGGATCAAATGAAGATGGGAACATTTCAGCTGAGACTGAAGGAGCCTTGACATTGAGATCTACTGAACGGTGGAGGTCCTTCATACAGAATATACTGAACATCTTAGCATTTTGAAATTGCAACTAGACTGGATAAAGTAGAAGAATTACCATACATGGAGCAATCATAGACTGACTTGCAGATGGGTATTACCTCTCTTTTTAATCTAAGTTTTGACTATTTCTCATCCTTTGCCATATCCAGCTCCTTAAGTGAGACTGGAAAGAATGCTGTGTTTGTGTATAGTATTATCTGAAGGCTACACTGCAGAAGACATCTGTAGCTTTTTCCATGGAGCCACCAGAGCTCTGCTTTTCTTCCATCTCTACCTGCTGGGTAGACAAGTGCTATGATTATTCTTTACCTTGCTACCCAAAGAACTAGTAAGACTTTTTATTTTCATTGTTAATAAACTTTCTGAGACAAAAAGTACAGAATGCAGAATAAAACAACTCTTCCTTGAGTGGCTATGATGCCATCAATAATATGATAAAAGTGACTCTTGGTAGTTAATACACCTTTCTGAAGTACTGAGTTTGATTCTTAGTGGGAACTTACATTGTGATAAATAAAGTATGGTGGGATCTGAGCACCAGTGACTGTCAGCACTACATATGCATACAAAAGGCATCTCTGCTGCCCCTGTGTTGTTGAGGCAGATGCAACAAGTGAGCAGCAAAATGCTCAGACTGCATGCCTGGGGAAAGGTGGTCTGGGAAACCTCTGCTATCACAGTGTGTGGAATGTCCAGTAAAAAGAAATGGTGATCATTTCTTCTGGTTGTCTCCTAAGCCCTTACCTTTTAGTAGCGTCCCCAGAAGTGGTGGGCTGGAACTGTTGTGGGAAGCAAGGTCTGATTGTTACCTAGGATGTCCTGTGGAGAGCCCATCACAGGTGTGATTGGCTTTTTAGGAGAAGGCTGGAGAGAAAATAGCATTTGAGACCAACCTCGGTTGCAGGGCAGAGTGTGAGGAAGAGCAAGGCTATGGTCATGGATGAGAATGGGAGCACAGCTTTAAGGACCATCAGAAGCAGCAAGTTTTTGTTCAGTGGAGAATAGGTGGTTGGGAACAGGATCCAAACAGAGTTTAATATGACAGGAAATAAAGCCAGGCTATTTTGTCACTTTGGTTAAGCTCTTTTGAGTCTGTCTCTGAGCTCATTAACTGTCATGTGCAGTGCTGACTGATTTGTGGTATGTTAGATGCATGCTACCAGCTTTGAGTAGGGAATCTTTTCTGAGGCATCCCTTTGGGTGCTGGTAATTTATCACACCTGTGTGAATGATGTTATGAAGGTAAAGAAGATCAATGTGAGACAAACTAGACAAGCAAACTAATTTTTGGCCTTTGGGGAAGAAAGGCGTTTTTGTCTCCCCCTAACTTGAGTGATCTTTTTAAGTAATAACCATTTCAGAAGTATTAGGATTCATTTCATGTAGTCACTGTTACCTTCTTTCCTATGGGTCTCTTTCTGCAGGCATTATGGTGACTTGGGAAGCCATTATCGTAATACCAGCTCTGTGTATTAGCATAAACAACCTGCAGACAAACTTGAGCTATTTTATTAACTAATGCCTGTATTGTTGTCCCTTAGAAATCTCAATAGAAAGGTCATTTGTGTGACTGCCTGGCAGAAACTGCTCAAAGTCACAGCCAAAGATGGCAGGTGGTTTTCCATGGCTCTCAATAAAGTCAGTGTCATGTTTTCGTTCTAACCAGAGCTCACCAAATGGTCAGTCAGGGCGAGGATGCTTGCTGGCTTTGATAGCAATTCATACTACAGCCAAGTAATAGAGCTATGCTTGCAAATGGTCCTCAGATCCTAGCAATGCGTATTCTCATACAGGAACTGTTTTGATAGGATGGTAAGTCTAGGTAAAGTAAATTTAAGTTTTTTCCTCATTTTCAGTTCTCTTTTTTCTTGTTACCAGAACATACTTCATTTTCTCACTCATTTAATGAGGTGATAAAGATACCAGTCTATTCTGCTGAATGATTTTGAGATGTTGGAAAAAAAACAAAAGAACTTACCAATGCCAATAGATCTGTTGGCTTTTACTGGTAATTGTTCTGTGAGATGGATGTGAGAGAATATTCACTTCTGGCTAGTGTCCCCCTTCAAGAAGTTGATCTTCTGATTATTGCTAATAATAATATGTGGCAGATATTATTAACAATAATAATACTGTAGCAGATACTGGATTATTTTCTTAGACAAGTACTAAAGTAATAGTAATCCATGCTTGCTTGATTTTTAAGCAGGTAACAGTTTTATTAATTTTCTTTATCCTGAATTTTAGAGAAGATATTGGTATTAATATACCCTAAATCTCAAAGAAAAGAGATGGCTTGGATTTTGTATGATTCAGGTCATTAAAGACAATTGGAATTGATCTTTTTTGTCAAAGACAGTTTTCCACTATTTTTCTATATTTTTTCAGTAGTTTGTTTTGTGAGTTTGTTGCTTCTTTACTTGTGTACAAAACATAGGAGTAGTGTTAGCTTATTGCATTTTTTGGTAACAGAGAACTTGGCTCAGCATTTTGAAGACAGGGAGTGAATTCCCTTCATACTGAAAAGTTGAGTGTTCAGACTTCACTGTGCTCAACATCTGCATATCACTTCAACAGCTGGCAAACTCCTTGTGGAGCACCTGCTTTCTATTACGGATACTTTCCACAGAGGCAAATTGAATGTGGCATCTGAAAGGGCTTCTTGCATGCGTGGAGATGTCACTGGTGACAAAGTGATTATTCAAGGCCAGACATTTTGCCTATTTTCGTGCAGTGCCTGGTGCACTGAGGTCTATCTCAGAGGCAAATGCAACAGACATTAAGAAATTATCAGGAACAGTGTGGAGAGAGGAACACAGTGAAGAAAAGGAAGCAATGATCTACATCTGTAGGTATTTACTACTGAGCTTCTAAAATGCTAGAACTTAACTTTATAGATTTTAAACACTTTTCCTAGTTTTCAATGAGATCCTTCAGCAGATTATCCTACTCCGATAGATGTTTAAGATGATAGTAGTTTTAGAACCCTTTCAAAGTCAGACCTGTCATGAAAGTAATTTTTCACCTCTTCATTTTTCTTACCTTTTTTTCCCTCTTTTTGTCAGGGATACTCTATTGATGAATTTTATGTCTAAATCTCATGAAATCTCAGTATGTTTCCACAATATTAGTATGTAAATATGTGCTATTTTCACTAGATAGGACTCCTTGATACCTCCATGGAAGAAATAATAACTTGGATTTGGCCAAATGATCTTCCCAAATTGCCGTCTTATGCTATCTGTCATTTGTCAGGAAAGGATTTTAAAAGGTTCATATTGAGTGAGATGAAGCAAGAAATATCTTCAGAGAAAAAGCTGATGGGTAGTTATATAGCTTTAGCTCCTATGCAGGAGGCTGAAGCCACCTCCACTGATACTGTCAAGACATTTTGTTGACTCATACTAACATACATGTGGATTGGATCCACTTTTTCATTTCCTTGAAAGCTTATCTTCTTTAAATCACCCTATGCCAGGTCCAACTGGATGTCTTTCCGTCCCCCATGCATGTAGTGCAAGTGGATACCTTCTCCTTGCCCCATCCTCATTAGTGCTTGAATCATCTTGGAAGAGCATCTTTGTTTGAAGAGTGAAATAAAAGCTCTCTGAATGTGCATAAACACATAGAAGCAGGTTCTTGCATTATGGTCCATGATCTGCTGAGCCTGGTACCAGCATGGAGTCTCCTCTTAGAGCACATGAGCCCATGTTGCAAGTGTTCAATCAGTGAAACTCAAGGGAACTAAGAAGCCCAACTGAAGTTTCCTAAAGCTCACAGTCAGGACTCTAAATATGGAGATCTTCTAGGAACTGACTGCAAGTTGTTTTCTTCTTACTCCCATCCCAACAGTGGGCATCCATTCTGAGCCTCTAAGCCAGTAACCACATAGTTTGTGTTCTCTGAGTGAGCTCAGTCACTCTTGTAAACCAGGCTATAACATCTATTCAGGACCTCTACAGAAAAGCAGTCCAATTCTACTGTTGCCTGATACTGCTTGCTCATAGCTGTTTTTCCAGTTCTCAAGCTCTCCTATGGTCTTCCCACTAAGCATGCTAATGCCATTAATGGAAATGGATTTTGGTTTAGAGAGTTTTCCAGGAGAGGGCAGCCATAGTTAATTCTGGGCCAGTTCGTGTAATACAATGTGAATAAGGATTGCTGGCAGCATTTGTCTGTGATGCTCTATTGCCCAGTTTGTGTGCTTAGTTCTTTTAATTTGTTCTTTTGTTTGGATTGCAAGTGTGTGTCACAAATTAATGCTGGAAAGACAAACCACATAACAGAGTGGTTAACTCCCAGTGCCCTGTAATTACTGAACTCACAAATACCCTTGGGAACAGTTTTCATCATATGTTACTTTAGATATTTTCCAGCAAACTTGAGCTTTACTTCACACTTACTTCAAAAATTTTTTTGGAAAAGTATAGGTAAAAGGTCTTAAGGGACACCTGAAATTTTTTTTCCTGAAAATTCCCTTGCACTAAAAACTTGTACTTCTTGAAAGGATCAGGACAAAATGATCCCATCTTCTCCTGGTTTACATAGCGATGAAACCTCTCTTGGTTTGGATGTAAGGGTGGTAAGTTATCACTAAGGGATATATCCTCTATCCACAGTTAGGAGGCTATACTCATCCAAACAGCAGTAATGATATAGATGGCATCAAAAGACATGTTTTTATTACTGCCTTCCCAGGGCTATTGCTTTGGCAGAAATTCTGGGACTAGGGTGGCACCAAAGAGCCTCAGACATAAACCCTTGATCTTTGTATTAGGGGTGCAAGCAAAGTTGTCTTTTTCCATTAAATGGCCAACTTCATTTCTTGGATCAGTTCAAAGCAGTGAAACCTGTTTTGCTCCTTTTCTTCATTTTTGTTCTTTATTTTTTATTTTAAACATCACTCCTCCCCACCACCACCCCCAACTCTATTCTCCCATACCACCAAATAAAATCAGAGAGAGAATGGAGAAAGAGACCCAGAAAGATACTTAGAAACAAAACAGAGAAGGAAGGAAAAGGAGGAGAGAGAAAGAGAGAGAGAGAATGGAGAAAGAGAGAGCAGGACCCCTGGTCCTTCTTTGGTGGGGTCACAGGGAAGACGTTCCTGGGCTGCTATCTCCAACCTGAGATGTCCCAGGTGATGTTTCCCTCTCAGTAAGCTGGCATAGCTCAGGGCTTTAACGCTGTTAGTAGCTACACCTGGCCCACATTAACAATGCATACCGGGCTTCCAGGGGTGAATTCCAGGGGGTCTTTCCTGTGTGCTTGCAGGGGTCAACTCTGAGTGGCCTCCACCCCTCTTTGCTGTCAGCTGTCCACCACAGCCAGTGGGCAGTTGGTGTCTCAGTGGGCAGAGATGACACACCAGGCAGTTCATTCAGAGCGATCTTGTCTTTGTTGAGACACTTCTCAGTTCTTACTGTAATCATTACAATGGCAAGGTAATTTACATATTCAAGAGAGGATTTCCTCACAGGTACAGAGGTGATGGGGTTTGGGAGGATTTTTCATTGGTGTTTTAAGGGAGGAAGAAGCAAGGTGCAGTCAGTATCACTTCATATGTAGATCAACAAAATGTTACATGACTTCAGAGGTACAACTAAGGAGGCTATAAAATGTTTCTGTACCTTGAATTTTGAAGACTTTTAGCTTCAGTTCTTCAACTTTGTCTGCTTCTGTGCTTTACAACCTCTCTTCATTTCTATAGGCGTTGCACTGATGTGTAACAGACATGCACAAGTAATCTCAAACTACATAAACCGTTGAAAGATTGTGTCAGTGAGAGTTTGTCAAATAATGCAGTGTTGCTTTGCCTGCCATGGAGGATGAGGAGTTAATTTCTTTTCTCTGCTTATGTATCTGTGAGTCTCTAGAAGGTAGGACAGACACAATACTGTTTCTGTAGATGGGCTGATAGCTGTGGCCAGTCTGCACAGAGCCTTGTGAAAATAATTCTTAGAAAAGAGACCTAATCAGCTGCCCCAGTCACTGATTTGCACATAATTGTATCTGTCTTTTAAAAGCTGAAAACAAAAGGACCAAATTTGACACCTGCTCATTGCTCATTTTTCAGTGGCTCTGTGGGCTGGAGTATGGTTGCAGAGTTTGAGTGAGGAAGGATTTTGCCACCCACATGGCCAACTGTAAGGAGATGGATTTTCAGGAATGCTTTACATCACTTCGCAGGCAAAGCCCAGGACATGTCTTGCAGTCTTGGAGATGGAGAGGATTTAATTTCGCTCTAGATGAACTCAGTGTTTCTTTTCTTCCCCACCACCTTAAGCTTTGTGTGTGTGTGTCCCTTAATTTGTAGTCTTATTTAAACACAAAATTTTCATTCTCTGCACTTTACCAGGCTGATCTCTAATATCTCCATCTCCATCAAAATACAGTGAAGGAAAGGTTTCTAGGCTCTCAGTTAATTCCTTTAATCAAGGAATTCTCCACAGCATTGTTTTTATTTCAACTTATTTTTCTTTATGGTTGGATTTCTTTTTATCCTGTCTTTCCCTGCATGTCCTATAAATTTTCAGGCTTTACCTTCAGTTCAGTGTAAGAATTATTCTTGTAAGGAGCTTGTACCTCAGTGAGCTAGCACTGGGATTTTGAAAGTTTAAAATTAAGATGTATGTCTTCTGGAAGTCACCTTCCCTTGTCAGTTCTAGTGGGTAGCTTATGCATCCATTCATTTCTGCTCAGTGAAAACTGCAGACTGCTCATCACAGGACAGGTTAACTCCTTCCTAAAATGTCTCAGTGTCTCCATTTGGAAAATTGGTACAGCCCTTAGTTCCTTGCCTCATGTAGTGGTTCTGGGAGTTACCTGCACAACCCCCCCCCCCCCAAAAAAAAAATGAAATTCACCCGGACTAGACTCAGCTATCTGGAAGTTAAGGAATGAAGCTTTATATTCACAGCTTAGCATAATATACAAGCAGATATTTACAATCTATTATAAATATTTACAGCTATATACAGTAATATGCAAGCTAAAAGTAATATTGAAACACAATACCCCTCCCAGAAGTCAGAGTGCCCAAGAGGGGCTCCCAACCATCCTTCCACCTTCTTTCCACCCTCCTCTCTTAGCACACCTCACCAGATATCTCAAATTTGAAGGCTATGCAGATATAGGTATTTCTTATGCATTTAAGGTAATTTCTTTTATTGTTTCTAATTCTTTAGCAGTTCTGTCTGGACATCCCAGGAAAACAAGTCATAATTCTTGCCATATAAGTTCTTCTCATAAGCTCTTGGGAACATGAACAGTGTTGTCACCAAGAGCTTATAGTCTAGTATTACATATGTATACACACATATGTGTGTGTGTGTGCATTATATGTATGCTATAGAAGAATATATGTTATGTGTAAACAAAACTGTTAGGAGGAAAGAGGAATAGTGAAAATACTGTAACAGAGTAATAGGAGCACATTAGCTTTGCACACAAGTTGTAGCAGTGAGCACAACTTGCCACCTCTCTAGCAATCAGCATGTTCCTGTCAGTATTGCGGAGTGGCCTCAGGTTTCAGCTTGCACAGGAAAAGTTGAGTTAGGATGTGGGGATTAGCCTGATCTGAACTCCATTGCTATAGCTAGAAAGTAGACAAGCTAGGAATGCAGTCTGTGCAAGGTGTCATGTGTGCAGGACCAGGTTACAGACATACAGAATCAAGGTCTTTGGTACAATAGACGGGAACTAGTTCAGAGGTGTCAAAAATAGTGATGAAGAGATTTTAATTGTTAAGGCTTATAATCCAATTAGATCTTAGACAAGGGTTTGGCAATGTAGGCAGAGGAAAAGGTCAAATTTGGAGAAGTTTTGTAGATAGTGACATCAGGATTTAATCACAGACTGAAGGTGTGAGTCATGGAAGGAGATCAAGTCAAAGAAAAAACCAAGATTGTCAGGAAAGAGTCTGATCTTATTTCTGAAATTAAGCCAGGTATGGAAAGGAAAGGGATTCATGAAAAATGCAAGAGCTAGGTTTTGAGCATGTTCAGTTTTAGCAAGCAGTAAATTATTAACAGAAAGATCTCAGAGAGAGGCCAAAAGTTGTTTGGGTTGATTGCTCTAGGCTTAGAAATTTCTTGTTTTCAGAAAGTTTGCTTGTTATTTTGTGTGTCTGTATCATATCTAACAAGGGAAAATACGGACTTGTGTCACAGGATCTATTAAATTCAGTTCTTTTGTGGATTAAAATTGAATTTTAGGACAGGCCATGATGTTGAAGGAGGATGCTATCAGAATAAAGAAGTAGAACCATAGCAGAGCTCGGTAATTTCCAAGTCATATCTACCTGGATTACTATCTCACATTTTAATGCAAAGGTGGCAGAAGGGACTAACCATTCATAGGGAAAATAGTAAAAATTTTACTCAATCCACTGGCATGTAAAACAGCTTGGACTCTTTGGACTGAAATATGCTGTCACTCACATTCAAGGAAACTTCATTAAGAATATAACTGTTTAGTGTTCACCTCTGCTTTTCAGCAGCACTGCTCTGTAGGCATTAGTCACTTGTAGTCTGGTAACCACACATCACACCTCCCTGTACACAAAGTGCTGTGCTACGATGTTGGTACTTGAAGTTGTTTAATATCTCTCATTTGGCTCAGCTCATTGCATTTCAATCATGGTTGGGCTAAAGGAGGCTCATGAGGCTCAGTGTCCTACTGCTTGTATTTACACAGTTACTGACATGTGGTAAATCATCTACCTGCCTGTTAGTAGGGGGTTATATATTATCTTGCATGAGGCTTTGGCTGCTCCACAAGGACGCAAAAGTTCTTATGGCCCAGACATCTGAAACAATATTTCATGGTTCCTTTTTAAGACAAGCGTGGAAAATGGGTCATGCACCCATCATTTTTCTTTGAATAATCGCTATTACTTTCTTGCCTTTTTTTTTTCTTTCTTTCTTTTTTTNTTTTTTTTTTTTTTTTTTTTTTTTTTTTCCTTTAAAGCATCCTGCCTCTGTCTCTCTGTACATCTGGACATGTAGATACCTGCTTTCTCATTTCCCTTCTTATCTGCATTTGAATTACTTCTGTTTTAGACAGTACAAAACATATTTGATGACACAGGCTTCAAGTATGGCAATTATTCTACACATAGGATTAGTTTAACTAGCAATTTAAAAAATAGTTATTTGTTAGGTGTGACCCCTTACATATGTACTAGTCTGGAGCACTCTGGTGTGCCTGTTGAATGGATAATGTAGCAAATAGTGTTTCTGCTTGGAAGACCAGAAAATAATTTTAAAAGTTAGTGTGGTGAAGTCCAGTTTGGCTTTGCATGTGCACAGTTGAGTGCAGGAGCCTGATCTTGTATCTTTGCTGTAGTAAAGGCAAGCATTTCTTCTGTGACCATGTGCTAGCTCACTATTATCTCCACAGGGAATGGGCTGCAATCACCATCCTTACCACTGATTTCCAGAGAAGGTAACATTTCACGACCTAGGCAGCGTCTAGACTAAACCTGCTTTGAGATGACACAGACTCCCGAACCAGAATATGAAAGCTACAGACTCCTTTTTTACCATAAACTTTTTAGTCACATGCCAGAAACTCTCACAAAGTTTTTATGAGACCTTTAAATCTGCAGAGGGAAAGGTTTTCCTCACATCCATCACCGCACAATGGCAGAAAGGGAAAATTTTAAGTCTTATTATGCAACCTGTGAGGTATAAGGTGATTTTCTTTCAGTAAGCTGTCGGTTGAGCCACATTATTCATGACCTGCAGCAGCTTTGCACAAAGCTGCCAGTATACAAAGAATAGTGTTATATACCCTAGTGTGGATTAGTTTTGTTTAAATGGAATTTAGAGGTATTATTTTCCTCACCCCCCTCCAAAAAAAAAAAAAAAGTCTGGGTAAGAATACTCTCAAAATAGCCCTGCCACAGATGAGCTATAGAAGTAAAGTTTTCAATAACCTAAAATAACATGCAAATCCTGGGATCATGAAATTTCAGAACACAGGCATACTCTGTATGCCAGCATGACCTTCTGACTGTGTAGCGGATGATGAAAAGTCTTCTGCAAACCTGCTTGTGACAAATAGATAAAAAAGGGTTGGCCTACATTCAGAAACGAGACTATTTAAGCAAGTTGGGGCTGTGTCATGGAATATTTTAAAATAAGTCAAAAGGAGCTCAGGCTCACTGCAAAACAGTGTTGAGAACTTTACAAGTTTTAGGAGTCCGGCTTTGAGCATTTGGGTTGGGACTGGACACAAGCAGCACAAACTCTGACTTTCACTTTGATAGCAAATTGGGCAAAACACCAAATGACAGGTTATCTTGGCTGCCAGAGGAGAAATGAGACAAGCAGGTGCCATCTCATATGCCAGCAATTTCACAGGCAAGGCATACACAAAATAAAATAACTTGCACTGAACTCAGGTTAAACTGAACAATTAATTTCTTCAATAAATACATGGATAATGTGCATTTAGCTTTGTTGGCTTAAGTTGGAGGTAGTCACACCCCAGAGTATCGGTTATGTTCATACTTCTCTTTTCAGCTACCATGACCCTGGTGTTTAGAGTTCACTGAAGATTATGATACATTTATATGTTTACAGCCAAGATCAAGTACCACTAAAATTGAGTGCTGATCACATGTCTGCCAAGGATAGATTTGGAGATTAAAAATGGACATAAACATTATACTGATTTGGAGGAAGAAAGCTTATTCAGTACAAATGAACAGGGTTGAAAAATCCTTATGTGAGCGAGTCCTACAGGGATGCTGCAGCATCCTCAGTCTGTTGTCATCACAGAGTTAAGAACAGATACAAACTCAAAACAATTTGGCAAGAACGATAATGGGACTAGTCGAGACCTGTCATCAGCATACTGGCCACTGCGAAAGAGTGATTAAATAGGAAGACACAGACAATTATCAAAGACTAATTGCTTATTGTTACTAGAACTATATTTTAAATGTGTTTTTCTTTTTAATTGCTTTTGGAGCGAATAAAGTGTCCTTAATTCAATTGTAACATGTTTGGGAATGGGAAGTCTGCCAAGAATCAGGCAGCTCAGAGATCTTGTGAATATAACTGCCTCTTTCACTAGCCTATGTTCATGCTCAGTCATCCCAATTCTGCCAACTCTCCCGTTCTCACGTTTGTGCCCCTCTGTTAGCTGAGTCTTTGGGGTTGTTGGTACTTGCAGGAAGCTGTGCTTATATCTTTTCCTGTATTCTTAATTTGTCCCTGTCCAAGGGCTTTGATCTGAACGGGAGATGAACTCTTCAGGTCCATAGGGATTTTGAATCAGCAGTCTCTGAGTACAAAGGCACTTTCTAGGACAGGACTAGCAGTGGTTGACAAGGTGAGATATTCATGTCATTTGAACCTGTTACAATACAAACATCTGTATATCTTTGTGCTCTGTTACTATTGACTGCAATGAAATTATGCAGGGGATGGATTTGGCTCAGGATTGTGTCAGGATAACAATGAATGAACATGAGGATGCTATTCCAAGTGAAGATACTCAGGTTTGGTGTGAGGAGCAGATCCAAACCACATAGAGAAGGGTTTATGCAAATAGTTATGAGGCTCTTGTGTTATTAAATAACCATTCAGCATTTCATGATGAGAGTGACAGGGAACACAGTTTTTATATTCATAGAAATATGTTTTGTATGGATGTATTCAGCTCTGGCAACACTACAGGACCTTGTTATGGACAAACAAATAGAATAAATGCTGCATCTATATGTAAATACTTTGCATGAGCAGTTTAGAAAATGAAAAGGAAATGGTTTATGTGAGTGAGGGAGAGCAAGCAGGAAGAGAGGAAGACAGGAACAGTTTGAGGTTCATGCATTGGAGAACATGCACAAGAAAATTCAGGGAGCCTGTGGTCTCCACAGAATGCCACATACTACTTGTCAGGTGCTCTAAGCGGCCAAGTGAGCTCCAAATATCATTCTGCTAAAACTGTTGTTGATGTGACATGCAGGGTGAGAGGAGGGACAGGCAACTTGCCTGTATGGAGACAGGCAGGATCAGCTTGTCGTGTACACAGAGTCCACCTGTACTGCAGCCATTTTTTTTTCCCCATTCTGATCCTTCATGCATCTGTGTAATATGTAAGATCAGAAATGGGCAGAATTGTGGAACCTATTTTGAAATTAATTATTAAAAAAAAAAAAAAAAAATCTCTTACCTTGTGCCTTGGAAGGCTAATAGGCCTGTTAGATGTCCTGGCTTGCCCCACCCTTCTGCTGATGGGGAAAGCAAGGGCAGGAGGAAAACAAAGGCTTGGGCCATTATGTCCCCTCCCAAAGTGATAAACAGGTACCCAGGGGTGTTTAGGTGTTTGTTAGTGTCTTACTGTGATGGTTTGGGAGTTACCCGCCCCCCCACTCTATGAAAATCACCCAGACTAGACTCAGTTGGCTGGAAGTTAAGGAATTAAGCTATATTTACAGATTAGCTCAATGTACAAGCAGATATTTACTATATATTACTATATATATATACAGCTATATATAGAAATATACAAGTTAAAGGTAATACAGAAACACAATACCCTTCCCAGAAATCAGAGTGCCCAGGAGGGGTTCCCAACCACCCCTCTGCCTTATCCCAGGGTCTGCCTTACATGCAAGGTGAGTTTGGAGGATCATCCATGGGGGTTAGAAGGAGAATGATTAGTTGAGTTACACAGCTGCAAAAGCCCCGGGAGAAAGACACACCAACTCCAACAGAGAGAGACTCTCTGTCTTACCTGTGTTTGTGTCCTGGTTTTTATACATCTCAGCAAGCCTATGAGTGGAGTAGACATCACCATTGTTTCTTTTTCAGTCTATAATCTATTTTTTTTCATTAAAATATTCCAGTTACCCTCAAACCAGCACACTTACCCAAATAAGGGTAAGCAAGCCCTGCTGTCACCTAATATGGTCAGTTTTGCAAATGCCATTTTGATTGGTGAATCTCTGTAGCCAAAGGAACCATTACACAAATAATACAAAATTGAGCTAAGCTGCAAGCAGCTGGTGCTGCCTCTGCCTCAACAGAGCTGCCTTAGTGTGTGCTGCTCTGCTCTGCGTTCTGCTCTGTGCAGACAACATGCTCTGCCTCACTGCTCTCAGCTTGGACAACATGTTCTGCTCTGCCTCATGCTTCAGATGTTTTGGACTTGAACTACCTAGAAACCTAAGTGCCTCAAGTTGACCAGGAAAAGGCATTAAGTGCCTCATGACATGGTGAGAAGTGCCACCAACATCATGCTCTCTGCACATCTGCAAGACATCCTGCCTGCACCTCTGCAAACCTCTGTGCCAAGAGGAACCAGGATCAGCTCAGAGATCATCTGCCTTTTTCCCAGCACCCTGCTAGAGCCTGGGAAGATCTAGAAGCCTCTCAATGGCTATCAAGACGCTGAGCGGTTCCAACACTGCCACAAAGGAGGCAGGGACTATCTTACTCCACCACTGTGAGCAGCATAGACGTTCCCTAGGGCTCCAGGCTGCCTTTTATTTGCAAGTGGGGCAACGCCATTTTGTGGCTAAACTTTTCCCATTTTCTTATTCTCCTAAATGAGTGAATTGCCCATAAGCATCCTTGTGAAGATTTTCCCAACAGAATTAGAATCCAAATTTAACTAGTTTATATATAGTTTGTGGCTGGGGCTTTTTGGAAATAAAATAACTGCATATTTTATAATTCCTGCCTCGTTAATTGCCCCAACTAAATCACCTTCTTAAGTTCTATGCAAAATCCTAAGCAAACATTGTTTCAGAAGACAGCAGGAGAAAAGGAAAAAGAGGAAATTGTTCCAGACAGCATGGCTGGCCTTTTCCTTACTCTTTTAGGGTAATTAGAAGTGAGGCTGTCCTGGGCAAACATTTCAATCAGCACTTAAGGATCGGTGAACACAGGAAAACTGAATCATTCAGTGACACTTTCACTGCATCAGCTCTGGCCTGGGCTCTTGGTCTCTGGCTTTCCTCCATGGATGTACCTAGTGGACATTATCTGGAGACATCAGCATTGAGAGAGGAGCATCAGCTCCTCTCTCCTCAGACCATTGCTCTCTGTTCACAGACTGAGATGAGCATGACTGATGTTTTGGAACATTTAAAATACATTCAAAATAGTTGGTTGACTAAAATTCCCCTAGCTATCACAGTACTGCTGGGCAAGGCTTGGTTTTCTGGGCATGAATATTGCTTTTACCTTTTGTGTGAGAAGTATTTACTCCTTTGGGCATCTCTTGGCTTGAGTATTGTTGATCTACTTGTTTGTGCAAAACTATACCTCTGCTGGGTGTTTGCTCAGTCTTGAGCCAGGTTGCCAGCTGCAGTGAATAGCAGAGGCCATTGCAGCTGCATCAGTTGAGGATTCAACATCCAGTCTTAAAGTAAATATCCAATGGAAATTTCTCCATCCCCTACTGTAAAGATGAGCACAAACATTTTGCCTTTGTCTTGTTTTTTTAATATCGCCTCCTGGTTTTTTAATATCAATCCAAACTTCAGTGAGGAGAGTAAACATTGCTGGAATATGCATTTCTGCTGAGATTAAACATGTCTTTGTACATGGCTTTCCAAAATTAAACTTTCGCCTTGGCAAATGGGGGTTTGGTGCAGAAATGGAACCAGACATGACTCAGGACTCTTGACGTACAAATGGGCCAAGGTGTTGTGAGTACTCACATGGAAACTTTACAAAGTAGCGAGAACAGCTTACTGTGTGTTAATACAAGCAGAGTAAATAACACAAAATGTTAATAATGTTTGGTATTCATTTCCAAGGTGCTCCTCTGGGTGATATAGGCAGAAGCACACCTGGCAGGTGATGGTACATGATGTTTTTCTTGTGGAGTAGCAGTTAGCTTCCTGTTAGTAACATTCATTCCCTTTCCCTGAGAGTTCTGAGATCCTGAAGGAAAGAGACTGTAAGAATTCCGATGTATTATTTTCATCTAACGGTCTCCCAGACTTTCTGTGGTGTTAATAAGAATCTTCTATCAGCTTGTCCATGGAGGTAGCTTTTCCAGTTAAAAGATTATTTCACAGATATCCTAAAAGGCTTGGCTTAGGCCATCAATGAAAAATCAAAGCTTTCCAATCACTGTTCTCAGTGGCTTAAATCATCCTTAACCTTTGCTTTCCAAAACGTGTTGGACAACATATTCTCCCTTGGTACACAATCACTTAGAGAAGGTCCTAGAGATAAAATAGAGTGCTCCTGTGCCTGTTGATTGGTGCATGGCAAAGACTGCATCTTTTCTTTTTTCAAGGCTATCAAACATTGCAGGTCAAAGTTGGCATCCAAGGATGCCAACATAGTGGACACGTTTAGGCAAATGGTCAGGAAAGGAGACGGGGGAGGGGAAGAAAGGTGTTCTCTTGATTTATTAAAGTGCCCAGAAAGGATTTAACTTCTAATTAGAAGGGTAGACAGAGTTTATACCTCCACCTTTTTAATGTACTTTATATGTGCTGGCTGTATTAAACTTTGTCTTTCTAATTTTTTGAAGTATTTGTTTCTCTTGTATCTGAATGTTGGGAGGATGGAGATACAGCCACTACTGTCTTCTGTGCTAACGAACTGTATCTTCTAATTCAGAACTCCTGTATACTGAAGCCAATAATGATTCACTCTCACAGCAGTGGTGTGAGCAGTCGCAGCTTTTATATGCCATCTGTGTGAGTGAGCTGAATCTGCAGAAATGGGACCCTGTACACATGGCTTTTCCTCTGTTCATGGATGAAAATATTAAAGCATATCCGTATGGTCCATGAGATGTTTTCTGTGTCAGGAAGTGAGTAAAACTGCCTGTCAAACCAAGCTGTTCTCTCTGATGAAAGGGGGCTGTTTTTAAACACTTCTTTCCGTAGTATTTTGCACGCCAGCCATGTGTGTTTTCTCATCTGACATCTCATTGAGATCCTTGGCTTCAGTACTGCAGGAGGGAAGGGTGTGCTGGGAGGGAAGGAAATTATCTCTCAGTGCGTACACAAGCACGTGTGCACACAGACGCTCTTAAATCAATTTTAAATGAATGGGCTGTTGGTTTTTTTTAGGAATATGAAAGAAAAGTAATCTGGTTGAATGAGATTTAATTGCTTCCCTTTTGTTTGAATTTTCTGTTTTCACATGAAGATATTAGGAAGCTAGGTTGAAGCTATTATTAGATACAAGGGGAAAGGTAGAGGGCAAAGGGTTCGTTTACAATTCCTACAGCAGAATATTGAATTTTAAAGCTAAAAGGCAAGTTGATGAGCAATAAAGATTCATCCACTTACCTTATTGAGTATTTCTGAAGGATTATGCTGGCCTGGGGAGCTAACCATTCACACATCTGTAAGACCTGATGTCTGGAGGAACCAGGATTTTTTTTAATTATTATTTTTGTTTGTTTTAAGGAAAGCAGTGTACAGGGAGAAGCTTGAAAAGTAGTAGTAAGTAATGAATTAATAAAAACGCATTTATTTTGAAGGAGGCAAGTGGACCTCACTTCTGAGGCAGGAGGCTGGGGAGCATAAAGAGTATCCGCACACACACACACACACACGTTTTTGTGCTTTGAAAAATTCAAGTCCATTAATCCCAGATAATGGCATACCACTATAATCACTACTTCCTGTCCATGATCTCAGGGCAATCCTGCAAGAAGCAGTATGATCACACTGGGCAGGAGAACCTATAACATTAGAGCGTGCTATTGTAAAAGAAATCCAACATCTAACAGATTTTCTAGCCTTTTCCTTAAATGCGGTGATTATAACTTCCTTTCATAGATTCACAGAATGGTTGAGGTCAGCAGGGAGCTCTGGAGGTCATCTGGTCTAACCTTCTGCTCAGGCAGAGCCACCTAGAATCATTTGCCAAAGGCTGTGGCCAGACAGCTCTTGAGTACCTCCAAGGATGGAGACTTCCCAACCTCTCTGGGGAACTTGTGCCAGTGCTTCATCACCCTCACAGTAAAAAATCTATGTCCATGTTTCTCTAATACTGAGGAGCTCAGAACTGGACACAGCATTCCTAGTGTGGCCTGACCAGTGCTCTTGTCAAAAATTGGGCATGTCCTTTCAAAAGAAAAGTTTTGACAGGAGAGGTCAAGCTGGGACACCGGCTTGGGGTTTGGATAGCTGTAGCTTGGGCATGCAGAGTTGCTTTATTCTCATTTTGCCAAGCCTCTTGTATCTGGGACGTCCTGCTGCACTTGGGCAGCTTTGGTCATGGAGGGGTTTTCATCTGGGTAGCTCAGCTTTGCTGACCTGACCTGTGGAATAAGTCTACCTTTATGAACTTCTTTCTCTTTTGGTGTTAGCTTTTTAATTTTATTTTTCTTTTACCAGTTGCTGTGCTTAAGCTTGTTCAGTTTGCTGGGCTAAAGGGCAGCACAAGAACTTGCATCATTTTGTAGCTTTTGTCTAAGGCAACAAAAGAAAAATAAGTTTTGTTTTGTTTAAAAAAAAAAGAAGAAGAATGTTAATGTAGTTTTGTGTTTTCTGTGAAAGCTCCTGAAGCATAAAGAGTTGATATTACTCATGTAAATCTGATGCTGTTAGCAGAGGAATAATGTGCTGTATGTCATAAAGCAAGTGACAGAGGAGGAGCTGGAGTAACTGAAATGCCTTATGGCCATATGAGATTGTGGGGACAAGTATTCACATAGAGGGTGCTTGCTTACATGTGCCCTGGGCTTTCTCTTATCTCTGAACATGAGCCCATAGTGAAATAGAAATGTTCCTGTATTAATAGTACATTGGAGATAAGCCTCATCTGAGAAATACAGTATACTGCACAACTGGGAACCCTTTTGGAGTGGGGAATTGGACCAGCAATTTCATAGTGTGTTGGTAATGAAACATTTTGATTCTGTATAAGCAAGTGGGCAAGGTTAGTGGACACATTACTCTGGCTGTCATGGTCCCAGCAGTAACCAATTTAGAGGCTTTATATTTTCTGCTATCCCAGTAAGGGGAAGAAGAGTAGAAAGTTAAAAACAGAAGTTCCAGAGTGAATTAAAGCACAAAGAGTGAACTAGCTTGTAGTAGTGCTGTATAATTTTAAAATCCCTTTTTTCCTTATAATCTGGACTTTAATATATGTATTACATTGCACATTCTGGCGAAGTCTGTCCTGCTCCAAAAGGTCACCACCATACAGGAGGATTTATTCTGGCTATAACATGTGAACGTGGGCATCCAGTCCTGGATCTATCTAGCTACCATTTGTATTGATGATTTCAGTTTGTATTTTCTTTCACCTGATGCTGTTGATTTGCAGAAATGTGAGAAATGTCTTTGGCCTTCAAGGAGGGATGTTCTTCTGGTGCCTATGTATAGGTCATGGATGGTTCTTTTCATAGCTTTTTCAGCAGTCGTGGCCAGTTATCAGCCCTTCATTGAACTGTTTTCTGCAAGTAGTTTCCTTGTGACAGTACCCTGCACAACTATACAGCACTGGGTTTTCTTTCCTAAGGTTAACTGACATGCATTCTTTGGTTTCATTGAGCTTACCTTTTTTTGTCAAGTTTCCTGTCAAGATTAATACAATTTCTAAACAACATAATGTGGAATTATTTTCTTGATTTGCAGATATCCTCGTTGATGGTAAGCTTTGTGACTGTGATATTGTGGTGAACTGTAAAGTAGGAGACCCCATCCCGCTGGAGGTGAAGCTGACCAACTGGAGCAAGCACAACGTGGGGCCCTTCGCTCTCACCGTGACACCCTACCAGGACTACCAAAACGGGGTGCACAACTATGAGCTACAGGATGCTATCACTTTTGTGGGCTCTAACACCTTCTACATCGACTCAGTGAGTCTTTCTATCAGATGTATCATGATCTGGGATGATGTGGGGGTTTTAAGGCAGATTAATTTATAGACAGCTTCATAATTATGGCAGCTATTGGTAAATGTGCTGCTGCCTTTGGGGACAAGGAATCATCTCTCTGAAACAGTCTAAGACTGTAATTTCCTTTCATGGAAACCATTAATAAACTATTAGAGATGGTAACTTGTGGTCACTCCAGATCTGACTAAATGTGACTGAGTAACCTAGGTAAAATGTTTGATACCATTTTTCCAGTCCCCTGAGCCATCCAGTGCAACCTGCTGTAAGAGATTTTAAATAACTTTTTCTCTTTAGTCCATAAGAAATATTCTGCAGGCTGAGCCATGGAGCTCAGCAAATCAGTTTTAGTCAGGTCCTGAGGAAGTGCAACAGACTGCAAAAAGAGAAAGCTAAACACTAATGACCAGTCTGATGAGCCGATTCATTTTCTTATAGCTTTGCATACTCTTATAAAGCCATAGCAAAAAGTAGAAGTCATGCTTAAAATTATATAAAGAAGTACCTTCTTTGGACAACTGAGATTTTGATTTTTCTCTCAATTTCTTAGAAAATTCTTTAGAAATTCTTTAGAAAATTCACATCTAGGAACTTTTTGCTTCTAAAGCAAGACACCGGAAATAAAGACAAAACTACTCTCTCCCACATCCTTCCCCCAAAACCCAAAACAGTATTAAAAAGGGGGAGTAAAAAGTATACAGAGTGCTACAGAGTGGAATAAACAGTGTTTCTGGTAACCTATGAAATAAACATGAAGAAGAAAGTGACTGTTTGGGGCAGTGTTTGAGACCTTTGCTTATGTCAGATCTTCAGATTGCTAATAAAAATTACCTGTCAGAAAGGAATATATAAGTGAACCTTAATAAGAAAGAATTAAAGGTTAAGCATAGGGGTAGATACCAATATTGTATATTTTTCAATTATACATTATGGGAAGAAAATATTTCCAAAAGCCAGTGAGCATGGAATACACCATCAACTTTAATTTTAGTGGTGGATAACTGTATTCTTAGGTGAATAATTTAAATATAGCTCTCTTTCTGACAATGTGAGGGTTTTAATCAGAGTGGCAGTGTTGGGATCCCCAGCTGCTGAAGGCCCTGACCCTCCAGGCTAATGAGGGGAAAGGGAGATGTCTGCATAATGTATTCTTACCTTCTGATTGAGGCTCCTATGGGACAAAAAGTCAGAAAGTCATACTCTGCAGTCCCTGCTTTTGCCCCGTTGTTCAATATTGTGACATTTCTCCTGTAAACACAGTTCCCCATAAGGTAAAAATAGAGTAGTTTTCTGCTGCTTGTCCTCCTTTTCATTCAGAAAGGTGAAATGAAGAAAAATGTCAAGTCTTAGACAAGAAGTGTTAGGTTTCATGGAATATAGTACTGATACGCGTCCTTCAGAGACTCTTAAAAAGCGTGCTTAGTTGTCTTTTTCTGAGGCATAGAACCCTGATCATGGAAGAAAATTCTTCAAACAGTTCAACTCAATCTAATACTGTCAGAGGCCCTTTCATCCCCCATAATTAATTTCATAATGGAAAAAAAGGTCTCAGAAAACTGCACCTGTTTTGGAGACAAGAACAAAGTCTTGGTTTGTGCGTTTGATGCTTCAGGGAGGAATGAACATACTCAGAATCGTGTTCATGCTCTGACTTTGGCAGAAACTCAGACAGGTGCTGGTTAAATATCTGAAGAAGCTCATGCTTGGGTGAACTGAAAGAGATTCAAAATTTCTCCTTTTTTGTAAACGTAAGCTGAGATACTGGAGTAGATCCTCTGCTGGTATAATTCAGTGCTGCTCTATTGAAGTTAGTAGACATATGCCCATTATTTTTATAAACTAAAGTCTTGGTCACAATTCTTTTGCCTGTTAAATGGAGGGGGTTTGAGATACTTCCATTTTCCCCAACAGATCCAGCAGGAGAGATAGTGTGAACATGTGTTTTTGGGCAGCGTTGGCCAGGTTAGCAACACCCACATTCATCAGCAGTTTAAGCTGATTGGGCTGACTTTGCACAGACACTGGCAAGGAGGTGGTGGCATGATTTATTGTGCTGCCAAGCTAGGTGGGAGGAAGAATGGAGAACTAGTCTACGGTTGGGCATATCAGTTGTGTATGGTCAAAAGCAAATGGGAGCATCAGGTATTTCAGGAAGAGGAGGAGGCCCTGAAAGTCTGGTCTGTTTTTATGCTGGTGCAGAAACAAAAACATTCTTGGTAGTCACTTGAATGTGATTTCTCAGCGGTAAAACCAAACAAACCACAAACGCCCTCTGCATTCCTAAATGTGGTTTCGTATTGAGTCTACTGCTCAGCAAATCACAAGTACTTTTTGTTTCCAGATGAAAAAGTTTCATACCAGTTTTTGCTGCTATCTCGAAGACAGGATAGGATACATACAGGAATTTTTGGCATGCACATGCTGCTTCACAGTATGAATATAAATTGTTTAAAGGGTAAAAGTCATACGATTTTATATTTCTTTTTCTTGTGGCTTGAAGTCCAGGTTAGACGATTTATCTCGGAGGTAGCATAATGAATACTTATTCATCTTTTTGTGCTCTTACTTCAGTTCAATGCAGCAGTCTCAGTTTGTGTCACAAAGTCTCTACTGGGATATACTACTTCAAAAAGAAAATTATTTTACTGAAAAATTTAAAGGCTACTGAGGTTATTTCCATACATTTTAAGTACAATCTTTATTTTTAAGCAAAACTTCTAATTCGGTTATCCTTACCTTCCTGTATCTATATTTAACAGAGAAGGTGGCATCATCAGTTACCATTTAGGTAGCAGACATTTTTGTGCAGTGCAGTGCTTTGACACATGAAATAACATGGTGAACCCCCACCCATTAAAATGCGTTGTACTGATTTATTTTTTTTATCTCAGTTCAAGCCCAGAAGTTTAGCTCTTACCATATCGTTAAAAGTTGTTAGTTCTTACCAATTTGG
>WBNM01010514.1:1422-59195 GCA_013399055.1 Ramphastos sulfuratus | reverse complement strand
GTTTTTTTTTTTTTTTTTTTTTGACTAGTTAATCAGATAGAGTTACTTCTTACCAAATTAAAACAAACAAAAAACCTTCTATGGAGATTTCTGTAACTAGCAGTTGTTCATCTTCGCTTGTTGTCCTGCTTTTCCCATCACTGTTCTCAAGCAGATTTCTTTTCCTGCGTGTGTTACCATGCACTAACTCATGTGATTGGTAGTGGGAGATGAGGAGAAATTCATTAGTAGATGGTCATTTTGAATCAGCTCAGAAGCTATGATGAACATTTGCTCACTTCTGGCAGGTCCTCTGTGGCCCATCTGGAACAAATTAGTTTTCTTGGCATGGTTTTACTCACACTGTAAACTCTTTGGGGCAGTGAACAGTAGCTGGCACTAGCCCTAATCTCCCACTGAGCTCCCTAAGTACTACAGCAGTATAAATAAGTAGTAATTAGTTCTAAGCAATCGCAGTCCCACATGGTAGCCTGAATCAGGGAAGGATTAGGATTGAGCTAGAAACTTAATTTTTCTTCTATCTCAGTAGAACAGAGGAGTAATGTGGGCATTATTTTCTTGACTCTTCAGTCTTTTTTTTTTTTTTTTTTTTTCCCTGAAGTAGAAGCTTCCCATCTCTGGTTTCCACAATTTGATGGAATCAAGTATTCAACTGCATCCCAGATTGACACGATATATAAGCACGTATGTGGGCAATGATCCTACCAAGCCTGTGTGCTGCTTAGATCAAACGACAATACAAATTTGGTCTGGATCAGGTACCAGAGTGTGATCTCTGTGTTTCTCATGGATTAGCTACATCATGGATTGCAGTCAGTGGGATGGTGTGCACTCAGATACAGAAGGAAACATCTGATTTGTATAGACATCTGACAAGTCAGAGGCAATGGAGAGAAATTCATCAGAGTTAATGAAGTTTAGGGGATGTTTTACCTTATTCTACATTTGATCAGATTAATCCTTATGGTGAACAGCTGGCTCAGATGTGAACAGGCATTTGGGTGGATTCAGTTCCAAACTGAGAGATCTCAATAAGTAGGTGTTACTAAGGATTTTGACAAAGTAAGCTCTCACTAGTCAGTAGAGATGTAGTTTGCAGACAGTAGAACCTGGAA
Source organism: Ramphastos sulfuratus (assembly GCA_013399055.1). NCBI lineage: Eukaryota > Metazoa > Chordata > Aves > Piciformes > Ramphastidae > Ramphastos > Ramphastos sulfuratus. Next base: position 58,080 of record WBNM01010514.1, on the reverse strand, counting down.
TAAGATTTAATTCCCTAAAAGTGTCTACCATCATTTAGATGCTGTCGGTATCCTCCTGGCCTCTACCTGGTGTCAGAAATCCTTTAAGTTATCCTGTAAATCTTACCAGCCCTCTGTAGATGTCTCAGTGCTTCAGTTTAAGTCAGTGTCTCAGTTTTGGTCATCCCAAATGTCACAAGGTGCCTTTGTTTATACAACTGTACCCTGATTCTATAGACTGGATAGGTAGACCATTCTGTCTTTCCTTGACTGACTGCATTGACTAGATGTCTTCTAGAAGCTTGAGGGCCCAGTTGTCAGAAAGACACCCAAATGCAGGAAGTTTAATCTCAAAATTAGTCTCCTGCATGGTATTCCAGTTGGGTTGGTCATGGACCACTATTGACCTGACTGCTGCTAATGTACTTGTGGTCTTCTAGGAATGTTTATAGGCAGCCCCACTGGAGAGGTAGCCTTACTTTCACAGGTTACTTACTATTTGGAAGGAACTTCTTGTGACTTCTGGAGAGCTGCTTGCATCTCAACAGCACAAAAGTTTCAGGCTGCTTTTGCTTCCCCATTTCTTCCTCAGAGCACAAGTGTTGATTAGAGTAGTGACTGTATGGGTGGCTATACAGGTGTGGATAACCCCTAAACCATGGATGATGTTGTCTGGTCTGTGCATGCTACACAAAGGGAGATGAGCTGCAGGCAGAACAGGATGTGTACTATTACCTTACCTCCTTGGCTCTTCTCATTTATGATGAAGAAACAGATAACTAGTGGAGAGAGTTGTGCTGTAAAGGCTGGAGAAACAAGCAACTACACAGGCAGAACTTCACATGAGGGAAAGGACAGTGTTGGTGCTGGTGTGCCTGAAGCCACCTTTCTTTTTGTCAAGGGCTCTGATCAATGCTGTTACAGATAATTCTTTATGGTGCAGCTAGATTAAGGAAAATGGACTGGGAGCTTCAAAAAGGTATGAGTCCCAAGGAGGCTTCATTTGCTCTTTGCCTCCATCTATTGCTGGCATTTGTGCCTGTCTCTGTCCTCCTCTGCATGCAAGTCCACATCAGTTCCAGTGAGGTGGAAATAAGGCAGACGGCCCTGGGAGGAGGGGAAGGAAGCAAGAGGGGAGACTGCTTGATGTTCCACTTACCCAGACGCAATGCTAGAGGGCAAGAACTTGTACCCAGTGAGGAAGGGAGATGCCAAGGACAGGAGTCAGGAGAACAGCTGTGACTACTCTGGTCACTGACGTAGATTATGTGATGCTGATACAAGTTTGCTGTAGGTCAGTGAAAGAGCTCAGCACCAAAGCCAAAAGGAGCCTGGGCTCTGCCAGCTCTGATAATGTTACTGCTTGTCCAGGAGCAGAGATTTAGGGGATCACAGAAACATTCTGGCTGGAAAAGACCCCACCCAGAATCACGAAGTCCAACTGTTGTCCCTACTCTATAAAGTTCACCCTTACACCATATCCCCAAGCACTACATCCAAACGACTTTTAAATACATGCAGGGTTGGTGACTCCTCCACCTCTCTGGGCAGCTCATTCCAATGCCTGACCACTCTTGTTGTGAAAAAATGTTTCCTAATGTCCAGTCTAAACCTACTCAGTCACAGCCTGAGGCCATTCCCTCATGTGCTATCACTATTTACCTTTGAGAAGAGACCAGCAGTAGCCCCTCCACAGCATCCTTTCAGGTAGCTGTAGACAGCAATGAAGTCTCCCCTCAGCCCTCTCTTCCTCAAACTAGCCAGCCCCAGCTACCTCAGCTGATCTGTCATAAGATTTATTCAACAAAATGTTCAATGAAAAAGTCTGATATCTCAGGGGACTATGCAAAGTGCACATCTGTTGGCTTAAAGGACCAGCAATAAGGGTTAAAAAAACCTAGAACAGGAGAAAATGGAATCAAATAGCTCATTCCTCTCTCGCCCACAAACTACAGAGAAGCTTCCTCAATGGAGATGGTGACAGGCAGTAATGGAGATGGTGACAGGCAGTTTGCAGTTCAGTGTATTGCTGAGGTGCCTCAAAGCCTTGGAAACTTTTTGGCCTACCCTCTCCTCCACCACGGTCTAGTCATCATTCTTGTTCTGGCCTTCTTATGCAATGGCAAGATGTCTTTCAGCAAAGTGTATCCATGGTCACTTTTCCAGTTAATACTTATTGTTGATGTCCCAGTTTACCATATGATTAAATATTTTAGAGTGATCAGAAGTGTGAATAGTCTGTCTTGGAGTCTTAGCTTCCTCCCTTCACTGCTCCAGGCAGTAATGTCCCATCAGTTCCTAGTGCGGTCGCTTACAAACATTTTCTCCCCCTGAATCCAACCACGTCTGACTTATCTGAAGAGCTCAGTGCTCCTGGATCAAACACAAGAGTTTTGTTTGTGTTTGGGCTTGAGTCTTGGCTGGCCAGTGATATGTCATGCTGTCATTTGGAATCAATATCGGACTCTGTAACAAGATGGACACTGAGGTGTTTGGAGATGACCCAAGAAGGGCCCATTACCAATGAGTATTTGAGTGAAAAAGAAACTACATGGGCCCAGTTCTATCTATGAATGAAGGGATGAGCCCATGAGTATATTTTGAGCTGACGGTTTCAGGGTCCAGGGAGCAAAGGAGAACCGGTAAGATCATCTTGGCTGAGGGAAGACCAATACTGAGGAGCATCAGATGCTCTTTATTCGACCTTTTCCACTGGGATGAAGCTGGCTTTCTAGTTTTTTAATTCATTCCATCCAGCGGAATGCTTCTGTGGACTTTGTGCTGACTATGTTTTGCACCTACTGAAGCTTTAACCCAATTCTGGACACCCTGAAACTGGATTTAACATCTTGTGAAAGCAAATAGTATCACGTGCTGAGCAGCCATGGGGTTATTAAACTGAGAAATTACTTGTGTCTTGCTGAAATCATGGACTAAGATATGTATTTGTTGTAAAGATATGGACTGTGAGTAGTTTCTGTGAATGGAGATATGTAGATGTAGAATTCTGTATTTAGTTTGGACAAGGTAAATAAGGGTGGCTACTTTTTCTAGACTGTTTCTTGCTAAACTTAATTATTTCAATGATAGTGATATTAAGGATTCTGATTAGAAAATTCAGTCAGATTGCATCTTACTAATAAGTAGGGATTTGTTTAGTTATTGCTGCATTGTTAAATGGTGTTTAACCCTGTGTCTATCATGAGTTCCAAGCCATGATTTAGACCTTTAAATATAGATGGTAGTTGACCTCTGCCTTAAACACTGTTCTGGAATCAATGACTCCTGTGTTCTGGTTTAAGCTGTGCCACGGATTTGCTTCATGAAAGAACTATACAGGGGTTAATTTCCAGTGCTCCAGAACAGGATCAAGATCTTTCTCCTTTTTGCATGAGGGCAATGTTGAGATGTGAATCTAGAATACTTGAAGAACCTATTGAATTGCAAAATGCAATTTGTTTTGTTTCTGGTTTAATTATACTGATTTCCACATTTTCTTTTCCAGGTGAAGCCAACCAAAGACTCTGTGTACTTTGGAGCACTTCTGTTTCTCTACACAGGTGATTTCTACCTGAATATCAAATTCCATGAAGACAACTGCAGCAAGGAGCTGCCTCTGTCCTGGTTCTGCCTTCCTAGCGTCCACATCCGTGCTATGGAGCCTGTGGTCTAAACTAAGCTGTCAATGTAGTGTGTGCTGTTTGATTAACCACAGTGCACTGAAATGCTTGGCACATCCTCTGCTTGACCCCAGCTTGTTTCTGTCCAACCCCAGGCCACAATCCCTACTTTGGAGGAACAGCTGAACACTTTCTGAATTGGCTGATAGTCATTTGAGCAGCTGCTTTAGCTAATTTCAGAAAGAGAGACAGACAGACAGATTATAACTATGCTAGCATTTTCTTCTGTTTCCAAAAGGCCTTTGAAACTGCTAATATATGCATTATACTTCCATATATGCTATTGGTATCAGTGGGTTTGAAAGGGTATTGAGGGCTGAGTTTAATGATGCGTTTGAAGGTCTCAATTCCAATTTGAATAATCCCATTTTAGCATTTTTCAACAAGAGTTGTATATATGTATGAAATTCCTCCTGACTTAACACTGGACCCCTGGTGTGTATGCTTGAGGTGTAGTTCTCTCTTAGATTTGTTTATGGGCTTGTGCTTGTTTGCTTGTTTGCTGACTGTTTGGTGTCTGGTAGTAAATTGTAGTAGTGATGCATTTTTCTGTGATACTGAGTGTAAGAGTAGCACATGTGCCTCCAGTTATTCTCTTCCTTCCCTGAACCCAGTGCCATTTGCTCCTGGTAAAGTCACCACATTTAGTTTGGTAGATCTGTGAATGAGAAGTGAAAGAAGACAATGAAAAGCTAAAGAGTTCTGTCCTTGAGAAAGGAAAACAACTTTTGGGTTCCCTAGGGCTTGCCTGTGAATTTCAGCTGTCACAGTTCTGTTTTATACAATCACAATTGCCTCAAATATTTGTAGATGCTTAAAGAGCTACCAGAATTAATCAGCTGGTCATTAATTTCACTTTGTGTGAGTTTTTGCAAACTATTCTGATCAGATTTTTCATGCTAATAGACTGGGCTTGATTATGTGCTTGGTTGTCTCCTTGGTTTTTTTAGAATGATTAAGTTTAATTATTAGGCAATTAAGTCCATGGAGTTCCTGACCATAAAAATAGTTGATGAATGTACTGAAAATGTAGTCTTGTTGAATAATGTTTTTTTTGTATAAAAAGACCCACGTTTACCCCATGTGAAGCAGAGATATGTCTTAGCTGTATGATTAGTGTATTATTTCATGGACCATATGTTTCAAACCTGTCTCAGTCTTTTCTTAAACTCGCAGCCACCGCTCTTTAATTTGGTAGTATAGTTTTGGGGGTGGGTACACCAAGATGTGGCAGAGGAGCTCCAGCCAGCTCCAGTTAGCTCTACACATGCTAAATCTGCATGCACAACATCTTTGCAGATTTTTTGGTTTGTTTAGGCTTCATCCAAATGTGGCCATACCACTTCATGCCTGACCTGGTCCATCCTGTGGAACATTAGCCCAGGAAGCTCGTTATGGCTTTCTTCACCATGCCCAGTTGTACTTCTGGGTGTGACTGAGTGATTTCCTAAGGAATGAAAGTGTTTAGGACTCAATTCATTGTGTGCTTGCTAATGACTGCAATGTAATAATGCTAAATATGTTTGTACTTCGAGGGAGCGGTAGCTATGGCATGATGGTTGTATTTCTAGTGTATGCATGGTATTATCTCTAAAAAACTGCATTGTGGCCATGTTATCAGTGTTTGCTCTTGAGCTATGGTTCTGTATGCAGCCCTGAATGCCACAGTGGAAGTCTCCAGTCTTAAATTGATGGAAATCTGAGACAGACTGAAGATTTACTTGCAACGATGTACTGTTCGGTCACCTGCCAGCAAGTAATGTCTAGTAAGAAAACCGCTCCTTAGACTTGCACAGTGGTTCTGATCCAAAGACACCTACGGAAAGAAGAGGGTCAAGCAGTTGAGTTGGGCACGTTTTTGCATTAGTGGAGTTCAGCTGACCAGTTTGTGCCATGAGGTTGAATTCTCTGTCACTGCATAGGCACATACACATTAAAAAATAAGACCCTGAGAGAGCAGGAATTAAAGCAGTTAATCTTCCTCATAAAAGCTTGCTTTTGACATGTGTCTCTGTACTATATTACACAACACTTGCAGCAAAATCTAAACTCGGTTTTATTCAGTATTCCCAGCAGGTAATCTGCAGATGCTAGGGATACAGCTATGACTTTGTAAGGACCACATTGCATTTAAAATAAAAATATTGTGAAAGCAGATGCTGTGGCAGTCAAGATGCTTCAGTCTGCCCAGCTAGGGGATCATTTCCTAGTTTATTTTTGGGAGTGCTGTCTGAGAACTGAGGATAATGTTCTGTGAAGCATATAGTGGGATGCAGCACTCCCGTGCTCTTTACTTACAACAAAACCTGATCCACAGCCTGCTGAAGCTGTGGGAACAGGTTTTATTATAACAAAAGCAAGCTGTGTATTTCTAATATACCATTATAAATCTACCATATGTGCTCATAAATATAAGTTCTTATGTGTGAGCTGATGCTTAATGGTCTATCTATTCATTATATAGTAGGCCAGTCTGTCCCTTGTCAGCTTCGATGCTTAGTTGCTTTTGGCGTTTATGAACAGTTTTCTCATGCTTCTTCTTGTCTTGGTGAGAGAAATGAAACACAAGTAAGTCTTCCTTCTGGGCATCGTATGTTGCTTGCCCAGAAGGTGAATATTTAAGTGTCAGCATAATTTGGAGAAGGGGAAGGTAATTGAAGTGAGGATACTGCATTGCTTTTGGTTTTCTTTTTAATGGAAGTTTTCACGGAGACTGCTGTCAGGATTGGTTCATGCAGCGCTTGAATGCTGCTTTTCTGATCTGCTCTCCTTTTCTGGAACTGAACTTGATTTTGCTTCTCCAAACCACCCAGCTATTATTTTGAACACAATGAGCCGAACTGCACATTGTTACACAGATGTAAATCTGATATGATATGACTTGGTTGAATTAAATCATTCCTAATTTAAATAACCATTGCTGAGAGCAGACATTGGTCCAAGATATGTATCCATTGGAGAAGCATAGGTTGTGTAAATTCAACTGTCCGAATAAATATTTATCATATGTAATTTGCATCTCTGCCTGTCTCTATAATTCTTGATGGTGTCCTTGTGTGTTTTTGCTGCTAATAGTAATGAATCTCGTGATGCTGCATTCTATTTCTGAAAGAATGTATTAGACTCTGAAAATGAACTTTTTTAGCTTCACTCAAACTTCCTCTCCTTAGATAAACTCAGGGCTGTTGAACGATTTTTCCTCCATAGTGTGGCTCCTGTGTCAGTGTTATTAGCTGTCAACGGAGGGGAGAGAGGTATGCTCACATGAAAGGTTACTTAAGCCTCCTAATATTGACAATGAGGGTGATGAGGCACTGGAACAGGTTTCCCAGAGAGAGATGGTAGATGCCCCATCCGTGGAATGGGTCAGAGTTAGATGGGGCTCTGAGCAGTGTGATCTGTTTGAAGATGTCCCTGCTGACTGCAGGGAGTTTGGATGAGATGACCCTTAAAGCTCTCTTCCAACCCAAACAGTTCTATGATTCTATGATCCTTTCCATTCTTTACATTGTCAGATCAAAAACTGGAAAGAGGAACCTACTGGAGGTGGTATGTCTGGTGGGAAGGCTAATTGGAAGTACTTGTTTTGTGTGTACCACCTGATATCCAACCCTGTTTGAGCTCCTTATTTTCAAACAGTTTTCAGAATTCTGTGTTTCAGTTCCCAGTCTAGAAGCTCTTAACTTCCTTTAGTGAGAGCCAGCTGCACTCTCCCTTCCTTGGATCCTCTGGCTCCTTTCCTGGTGTGGGCACTTTGTCTCTCTCTGAAATGGGGCTATACATCCACCCTCCTTGCATTACTCATGCCAGCACTATTGCCAGCTCTGGAGGTTGTTAAACATATCTGCTGGAGTTTGGGGCTTGCAGGTCAGCTGTTTGGGCACAGGTGGGATTTGAAGGCTTTCCTACAGGTACATACTTTGCAGAGGTTTATAAATATTGATGCTCATTTCTTAAAACAGCAGATACAGATCTGATCTGGACAATTTTTGTATTCAATGATATCTGTTTACTTTTGCAGGTTAGACCATTCTGGGGCTTACTTAGGTCAGGGTCTTTGGGTTGTCCAGCATCTTTCTACTTTATCTCTTGGTTTCTCCTCTAGTTTTCACCTTATTCTTCCCACCAACTATTATACTTATTGTTTCTCTGCATTGCTGTGGTTGAGTCCAACAGATTTTTTTTTTTTTTTTTTTTTTTTATTTCCTCTATCCTTTCTTGGCATCTCCATTAGAGCTCTCATAACATTTTGGTCATCTATTGGGGAAAAAAGATTGCTTCAAATCCAATATCAGTTGTTAAACTGGCATTTGCCTCTTATATCCTCTCTTAAAAGCATCTTGAGATATTTCAGTTGAATGGGACCTTGTCTGTTTGATTGCCATCTATTGTTGCTTGTTGAAGTGATACTTATGCTTCTACATTCACAATGCATCAATTGCATAATGCCAATAGGACTCGTGCTGTATGTAGGTGACATGTCATTTACCATCTATTGATTACTTATTTTCTACTTGTTCCTGATTCAACATGTTAATAAATGAAATGACTGAAGCTAATTCAGTCACACATCTCCTGAGGAACTTGCTTAACCTATGTTTAGATTCACAATCTGCATCTGAACCCTCAAATTTGGGGTTGAGGCCCCTGTGCCTTGATTTTGGATGGGTCATCACAACTGGCTCCCAGAAATCCTGCTACAAGGAGGAAACATCTCACCAAAATCTGACACTGTCATTTTAATACATGAAGGATGGCTGTATGTAAGTCTGAGAATGCAGATGCTTCCAGGCCAGTATGTCCTCAATGTATATCTGTACTAACCACAGTAATGAACCTTGAAGGCATAAATCATATGCAAGGACTCGCTTGGGAAATCATGTTATACCCAAAGGCTGTGCCCAGGAGCTGTGTACTAGACAAGACAGCACTCAACCACCTCCTGCTTGCAGTTGCTCTTCCAAGTGTTCCTCTTCCAAGGGCTGGTATCAGCACAGGCTGCGCCAGCATCCTCTCAGCCTCCTCATCTCCACATCCACAGGAACTGCTCAAAAATTACTTGGCAGAAGGGAAGGCATATGTTAACAATGAGGAAACACAGCACCACTTTTGTGACAAGGGAGCACTGGATCCTCTGAAGGGAAAAATTCGTTATGGCCCAACGTACTCTGATACCATGACTGAAGAAGGGTGATTTCAGCCCATTTTCAGCATCTGTTCAGTTTGAATGAAACAGCATAGACACTGCCAGGAAGAAATCAGGCCAACTATTGAAGCAGTTTAACAATGAGCATCTTGTTAAAGGCTATGAGGATGTCATCACTAATCTGTGTTGGAAACTGGGCCCTTTGCTCTCCAAAGTCTGCCCATGTTCTTACAGAGTGGTCCAAGTCAACAACTGAAGGGAAACCATCACCCAGTTTACGCATCTGCCAACCACCTTCTTTCTCAACAGCTCAGATACAGAGCACAGATGCCATTCCCTCCCCATCCCCTTTGCCTGATTCACCTCTTTGCATAGTTGAACCAGGCTGAACGGTTGTGTTGGATTTGGCTTGAAAAGAGGAAAGAAAAGGCAGAGGAGTGTTTTCCTGTGGTGTGTGTACACACCTGTGAGGGGGTTAGTGATTGCACAGGCTGGCGAAGCCTGTGAGGTCACAGCATCCCTCACAGACACATCTGCAGCACCTTTTGGGGCAACACAGGGGCAGAAACTTAGTGACAGAGCAGAAATGCACGGAGATATGGTCCAGGAACACCTCTGCAAGGTGCCCGAAGTTAACTGAGATGAATCGAGGCCAAATGGGTTATGTAAGTGCCACAACATGAAAAATAGGTTACGCTGTATATTAAGATTTCATTTATAAATTGTTTATAAAGCTTTCATAAATGTTGGATGCGGTAGGCACGTCACGCACGCGAACGCTCTGTCTTCAGGCATTACCAATGCCTCTATGTACAGCAGCTGTAGGTATTACAGACGGTCAAGTCACAGTTCCACAGACCAACAGTTTAATAGACATATACAATAAATGATTTATCAGTCACTTAAACATGTATTAAGCATTTATGTGCGCTTTATAGATGGAACCTTAATATGAAGTTTGACCTTAAGGAGTGTGAAACAGGGAACTTTTCCCCTTTCATCTGCTGCTGCTTTTTTTTAAACTTTCTTAAAAAAATATAATCAAAATTGATTGTGCTTTCCCTGACCTCTGGCTTTAGAGAGGCCACAGGCTGCTGAGAAGTAAAAAAGGGTCGCAGAATGAGCGCGATCTTTGGATGCGCTCCCTCCTGCCTGCAAATGTGTTCTGTGTCATTTGAAGGTGTGGGTTCCAGGAAAGCAGAAGGATGAAATTTTGCCAGCCACGGTGTCTGCAGATCCCTGGAGAAAGCACAAGAGTAAAGGTAACATGAGCATGACGTAAGTAAATAGCAGAGGAGAAAATCTGTGAAATGAGACTTCAGCATCATTTAATTCATTAAACCACACAGCAGCTCTGGGCATTTGTTTACAATGGAAGACGCCACTAAAGAAGATGCCACCATTGCAGACCACCAGCACCAGGAACATCAGGTAAGAGGTTTCTCCTTTCCTACCATAACATCTGCAATGTGAAAAAAGCCCTGGAGGAAGGCATAAAGTTGTAAAGTATGCTCTGCCTAGCCCAACCCACCTCTCACTGCCCTGGAGACCTGAGCTCCTCAAAAGTCTTTTTGTTAGTGGAAAAGATAAAAGATGCTGCTATCTTTCTACATTTGGCTGAAGTCCTGGACAGGACTGGGCCTTTACAAGTCTGTTGAGGAGGGCTTTGCAGGGACCCCGGCCCAGGTTTGTAGTATCTAAATTGTGTATCAATATTAGCCATTTCCATATCATGTCAGAACAAAGCCCATGGATAATAAGCATTTTAAATTTCCACAAAAGTAAGACAAAAGAGATGCAGGTACTTTGGCATATTATTTTCAATACAAATTTTGGGTAAATCTACCAGATTTTTCCTTTTGTATAGTTCTCCAAATGTTGCAGCCTTTGGTTTCACTAAAAAAATCATGTCCTCTAAGCTTGTGGTGAGTCCCTGCTGGGGGCCTGGGGTCACATGAGCTCTGCTGGCAGAAACAACTGGAGGAATCAGTGATGTCTTAGGTCTCCTTCTTTAAAACCACTAGATATGAAGAGGAGCCACATGATGAGTTGTTGTGATTTATAGGGCAGTCATTTCTGCTCCCCAGGAAATTCTCAGAGAGAAAGGGTTTCTGGGAGGAAACACCCACCCTGAATCAGAAAATTCATGTTTCCAACCTGAAATGCCATTTTCTGTGCAATTGACTATAGAGACAGGCCAAGGTCACTGGTTGAGATGGAGGCATCCACTTATCAGACCACTGCATTTGGGTGATATAAATAGCCCTGCCCTGTCCCATCAAACACGGATAAAGTTAGCAGACACCCCACCTGGAGTACTGTGTTCAGCTCTGGGACCCCAAGCATAAGAAAGACATAGACAAGCTCGAGTGGGTCCAGAGAAGGGCCATGAAGATGATAAGGGGGCTGGAGCATCTCTATAAGGACAGGCTGAGTGAATTGGAGTTGTTCAGCCCGGACAAAAGAAAGCTCCAGGAAGATCTTATAGCAGCCTTCCAGTACCTGAAGGAGCCTACAGGAAAGGTAGGAAGGGATTCTATCAGAATAACAAAAAGCAATGATTTTTAAATTGAATGAGAATAGATTTAGCTTAGTTATTAGGAATAAATTCTTCTCTGTGAGGCTGGTGAGACACTGAAACAGGCTGCCCAGAGAGGGTGTGGATGCCCCATCTCTAGAAGTGTTCAAGGCCAGGCTGGATGGGGTTTTGAACAAACTGGTCTAGTTCAAAGTGTCCCTGCCCATGGCAAAGGAGTGGGAACTAGATGATCTTCAAGGTCCAGTCCAAACCATTCTATGATTCTAAGTGTATAAAAATGTAAAAGGACCTAGGAAGCCACTTCTACATGCAAATGACATGAGCATGGAAGTTTCAATTCTTTCAATGTGTGCTGGAACCAAACCCTTTCCCTCCTCATCCAGGGTGCAGCTCCATGGGGTCCAGGCTTGTACATGGGCCCTTCAGTGCTGCTGTGCTACATATACCAGGACTGTGTCTCATTGCCAGTATTTTTCCTTTTCTCTATGCACATCATTGGCCAGGTGTGCAGTGACCTTCAGGGCAAGCAGGGCATCATGTGGTGTGTCAAAGAGGAGCCATGTGATGGGGAAATATGGGTCTCCTGGGGATCACTGGTGTACAGTGTCTGGGGCAAGGGGAAAACCTGCCACAGCTTTATCTTGGCTTTGTGCAAACCTGCTCCAATGAGACCTGCAGCTAAGAGACGTTTTGAGCTGCTACTGAATGAGCATCATCACATTTTCCCTCTCTCCCCACACCCCTTGCTGCACTGGAGATAAGGCAGCAGTGTTTTGGCAGCTGGAAGTGGTGCTCTGTTTGCACATATAGGAAGCTAATGGAAATGTGCCACCCATTGCTGTTACTGGGGCTTAGCTTGTCCCTGCTCATTGTGCTGGGGACACTGGCTGGTTGTTTTGGTGGCAATGCAAGGAGCAATGATGCTGGCCTCAAATCACAGGCCAGGCAGACCTCCTCATTCAAAACTGAAAAAGCCCCTGCATAAGCCTTGCTTTACCGCTCTGCTGTAAGACTTGGCTCCAAAGTTTTCCCCCCCTGCCTCTCTAGATTTTCAATTTCAGGGATTTTTTTCTGACAAAAGAATTCTGTATTTTGCAATCTCTTGATCTTCTTTGAGTCGCTTGTCTGCAAATGGACTGTACAGTTTGACCTAACCTTCAGTTTCTGGGTTTGAAGTGGTCAGAGAGAGTTGTGGTGTCTGTGCTGTGGTTGAAGGCCTCCCTTCTGTTTTCAAGTGCATCCTTCACCTGCTCAACGTTTGTCCTCCTCCCACCCTGCTTTGATCTCTGCCTTATTTCAAGGTTAGGCACTGGGAAGAGAATAAAAGCCCAAGCTGGCTGGGCTCTCCCTTCCCACCTAGTACATCTGGTTTGAATTAGCCCATGATACTGTTGTCCTCACTTCCCTTGTTTATCAGTCCTTCTACTGGCTCTTAACCATAACACAGGCAAGACTGATTGTTGTGACCTTGGTGCATTGGAGGGGAGGAAGGAGGAAAGGAGATTTAGTATCACCTTACTATCTCCTGCAAAATCCTTGCTTTTGTTGCTTAGTGACAACATCTCTATATGCAGTCCCAGAGCTACATGTAAAATACTGTGTGTGAAGTGCTACTGTTCAGCAAGAAGTTAAGCTTTGATGAATTCCAAATCTCCCTGCCTGGTGCTGGTGGTGTGGTTCCCAGATCCTCTTCTAAACGCTAAAGGGCACATCAAGTTTGCAGACTGGTACAACCTGCCCCTTGTCCCCAACTTCCTGGCAGCCAAAGCAGTGGTGGGAATCTCCATCTCTGTCTTGTTGGGACACCCCAAATATTGCTGGCATCCATGTGAGTGGGATCTGGAGGCAGATTCAAACTGCCTAGGTTGATCACGCGACCCTGCAGAGCACAGCAGTGCAAGGCAAATGCCTCACACACATGTAGGTATGGCCTCACTTAGCTTGACTCAAAGCTTATTTTCCAATCCACAATCTTTCCTAGGAGAAAACACCTCAGCAGCTCTATTTCTCACTTCCATCTGAAGATATAAAGACAACTTAAACTGTTTGCAACCCTTCATCTTGGTGATACTATAATTCACATTAAGAGAGGAGGCCTTGAAGCAACAGACAGTCCAAACCTGTGGTGACAGCCACAGTGTTGTACCAACCCCAATAACCTGAGCAAGGGATCATGTTACCTAGCCATGTGCCTTTCTCTCACCTTGAAAGCCTTGCCCACCTTGTGCTTGTAGGTTCAACTAAAGGAATGAAATGGAATGAAGTAGAATGGAGTGGAATGGAATGGAGTAGAGTGGAATAGAATAGAATAGCAATTTCAGTTGAAAGAGACCTGCAATGGTTATCCAGTCCACCTGCCTAACCCTTTCAGGGCTGATCAAAAATTATAACCTGTTATTAAGGTCATTATCCAAATGCCTTTTAAACACTGACAGGCTTGGGGCATCAACCACCTCTCTAGGAAGCTTGCTTAAGTCTTTGACCACCATCTTGGTGAAAAAATATCTTCACCCCCAAAACCACAAAATCATGAAGGTTGGAAAAGACCTTTGAGATCATTAAGTCCAACCATCTTTGATGGAACCAAGCAATGTGAAGTGGTAACAGCTGATGAATCAGGAGCAGATGACTCCCTCTATAGCCGACAGTGACTGTGAGAAGTGGGGAGGATTTTCTGTGCCTCCTGAGCACTTCCTCTCCAGCAGACACAATTAGTGGCTGTTCATTTGTCACTCCAACAAAGCGAAGCTGGGGAACACGATCTTGCCTGTTTGTTCTGACCTACCTGGTTACTGGTAACTGGATGTCTGAGATAAATGAATTAAAATCAGAACACTGGCAAACCCCCCAACTGTCTCAGAGAGAAAAGGTCGGGGATGAATGCTTGGTTCAATCAAAATTAAGTGGCTGCTGTATGAAAGCACGTATTCCATGGACTACCTGTGGCTGACAATGCACCAAATATGTTTTGGATGGTCTGCCTTGCTCATGAGCTCTGCCTAATCAGCTTCAGGGACTGAAGTGATTGCTGCAGCCTTGGCTACACCAACACAATATTCCATTTTCGTCTTGTTTGATACAGTTTCATACAAGGCAACACACTCTCAGCTGAAAGCTGCATTACTATTCTTATAACAAAAGAAAAATCTCCTCACATCTTAGGTGAAGTCTCCATTTGCGTTAAGAATGCCCAGGGGATGTGGATATACGAATATGCTTTATCACAGGGAAACGATGAGCAGAGTTCCTGGTAAGTCCCAGATCATGTGTCTCATAAAAAAGAAATAAAATCCAAGCCAGGGCTCTAGCAGCACAGTCAGCCTTTTTTTTGTCTGCCATGCTGGGCAGCAAACCTGCACCTGCGATGGTGCACAGGAGGGCTGTAACAGCAAGAACATACCTCTGGAATGGATTTAGAGATAATAAGAAATCATCTTAATGTGACTGTTGAATGTACAAAGGATCCAGTAATAGTTATCACAGGTACACTTTCATTAACTCCCTTTAATTTAAAACCTCGGTGTTTGCAGCAATCTTTTACAGGCGAGAAAAAGTCAAATCAAGTTTAACAAAATCCTGCTGAAGTGTGGTGCTGCTGCTTCCCCCAGGAGCTGTACAGCACAGCCTGAAATCCATCTGCAGTGATCCCTCCAGCCAGGTCCTGTAGCCCTTTGATGGGCCAGGTGAACGCTGCCCATCCTGCCGTGCAGGGCCCCATGATCACAGCATGCAAATGAAGCTTGGGTGGGACCTTTCCAGTGAGTGAAGTACAAGTGATATTTCCCACCACATCACCACAGCTGCTGCTCTTTCCCATGCTCTAGAGGAGACAGCTTACAGCAATAATCTTCCTCCACCCAGGAATCACCCATGTTCATACCTATTGGGGGAAAAAAAACACCACCACCAAAACCCAAACAAACAGAAAAAGGAAAATAGATGGTTTAATACCCAAGTGTAGTATAGTTCTGCAACAAAACCTAAACGATACAATCAGGAGACAACGTGACTCTCCTCAAAGTAAACATATTGTCCAAGTTACCCAATACATTAGCTGTGCCCATCAATAAATGTTCCAGGAAACCCAAGGGTTTCAAACAAAAGCCCATTGTTTATGAAACTTGAGATGGCTGAGTGGAGGGAAACAGACCACTGTTTCCACAAAATGTTGCTCCACTTTACTCCTCCACGCTCTACTCTACATCCTGCAGTAGTTATACTAAATACTGACAGGGAATGAGGAGAAAAGCCAACCTAGCTATGTGCTGGTTAATGTTCTACCATCTTGCTGAGCTCTGCTCCTAGTGTTTCTGTGAGCAATTCAGCTTTATGGAAGCCTTCATATATATTCAGGCCTTTCAGAAGACAAACAGCCAGGAAGGCTGTAGGAAATTTTGGTGCAGTGATGGAGTGTTCCTGTGGCTGCAGAAGGAAATGCCTTTGTTTGCGGAAGCAGGATGAGGTGTGGGAACACAGAAAGGAAAAATAGTTCAGTTCAGGAGAGGTTTTATTAAAGGAAAATAACCCAACTGTTCAGTGTTATCTGTGTTGTGAGCTGTATACATCTCCAGCTCAGCTTCAGTGGAGGACCCTGCGTCACAGTGTGGTGTAACAGCATGGGGGCCTTTAGGGACACTTGCAGAGTTTGTGGCGTCTGTGGTCTGCGGCAGGTGCATTAATTAGAGGAGTTGTTGTTATGGGGTTAACTAAAAGGGTTTCATTAATGATCAAGTAGTTATCAAATAGCAATTAATTGATGACTGAGTGAAAATAAAATGGTAATCAAGTGGTGATTGAGCAATCTGGAATGTTATTTAAACAGCGAGTTAACAATGATTTGATGATGATTTCACAATGATTTAAATAATAATTTAGATGGTGATTAGACAATGATTCAGTGATTTAAGCACTCATCAAAAACTGCTACTTCTTACACTTCTTAGAGGTGAGCTGTAGCTGGATATATATATAAATGTCACTAGGATGCAATGTACTTTTAGGCCCAAAGTAAAACATTTCTTACCTAGTTCTAGACATCAGATGCTGGGAAAGAGGCCTCTCAGGGAAGCTTGAGGAGCATCCTTGCTCAAAGGACAGATAACCACCCTGCAGCTCAGCATAATGGGCTCAGAGGAGCTATGAATTTTTATAGGATACAGCAGTTGACTTGCAATCCCCATCCCCTTTTTGATGGCATGCAGGTGTGCAGCTGCAGCAATTTTAGGTTTGTCTAGTCCTAGCTTGGACTGGTACTGTTAGCTCCTGGTAAGACATGTACTAGACTCCTGAGCTCCTGAGAAGATGAAGCCCAGTGCAGTTCACACAGTTTGCAAAGCAGGGCTGATTTCAGTGAGGCCTACTTCAGAGATTCATGGAATTGTTTTGTTTGGAAAAGACCTTTCAGATCATTAAGTCCAAACATTATCTAAGTCTACCAAACCTGGTGATAAACAATGTGTCCCTTAGCACCACATCTGTGCATCCCTGTGCATCCCAGGACTGTGATTCAACCACCTCTTTGGGAGCATGTTCCAGGGTTTGAAAACCCTTCCCACAAAGAAGTTTCCTCTAATACCCAATTTAAACCTCCTCTGGTGCAAGTCGAGGCCATTTCTTCTTGCCCTATCACTTGTTACTAGGGAGAAACAACCAACCCCCTTGCAGGGAGTGGTAGTGAGAAGTTCTCCTCTCAGCCTCCGTTTCTCCAGGATGAACAACCCCAGTTCCCTCAACCACTCCTCAGAGAATCATTTCATAGAATCACAGAATGGTTTGGGTTGGAAGCAACCTTAAAGATCATCTAGTTCCAAACCCACTGCCATGGGCAGGGACATCTTCTACTAGATCAGATAACTTAAAGCTTCATCCAGCCTGGCCAATTCCTTCCCAATTCCAGGAAGTGGGAGAATCCATCAAAAATTTCTATGCCTTTTCTGTTCTTAAGGTGGGTGAGCATCAGACAGCAAGACTTATGATAACACTAACAGGAGGAGGATAAATGGGTGGAATATATTAAAATAATTTGAAATGAGGAGCCAGAGGGAGAGGTGGGGAAGGAAAAGCAGATAAAGCAGTACCCGCATGGCATGTGGAGAGGTGTGAGCCTTTGTGGAATGTAGGGAGCTTGGCTTAAGCTGATCAAAAGAGACCTAAGGCATAGCAGGCAGCCCGAAGTCCCAGGTGAGGGGCTTCCTCCAGCTTTTCTTTGGAAGCTGGATCCTACACAGGACAAAGCCGAGGAGGAGGGAGAGGATGCCCAGGGTGCAACAAGGGTTATGGCATGCCCACAGTTCTGACCTACATCTGCCTTCCCCAAGGTGGTGTGTGATAGCTGTCCTGACCCTGCTCCCAAACTGGTCCTGTGAGGAGCTGCTCTATCACCCTGTGCCAGCACTGGGTTGCTGGCAGCACCAGAACATGAATGCTGGGGCAGGAGATACTCTGCCCCAGTCATAGAATCATAGAATGGTAAGGTTGGAAGTGTCCTCAAAGATCATCTAGTTCCACCCCCCTGCCATAGGCAGGGACACCTCCCACTAGTACAGGTCACTCAAGGCCTCATCCAACCTGGCCTTGAACCCCTCCAGGGAGGGAGCAGCCACAACCTCCCTGGGCAACCTGTGCCAGTGTCTCACCACCCTCACTGTGAAGAACTTCCTCCTAACACCCAGTTTAAATCTCCCCTCTGCCAGTTTAAACTCATTGCCCCTTGTCCTGGCATTGCAAGACCTTATGAATAGTCCCTCCCCAGCCTTCCTGTAGGCCCCCTTCAGATACTGGAAGGTTACTATAAGGTCTCTTGGAAGCCTTCTCTTCTCCAGGCTGAAGAACCCCAACTTCAACAGGGAAGTGTCTGGGTTAGGCCCAGGCTTAGGGCATCACTAAGCTGGGTGACTTCTGAGCTGTGGTTTTAGGTGAAGGCATAGAAAGTCCATTTGGTATCTCATGTCTGGGTTTTTGTTTTTGTTTTTCATTGACCTAGACAGTGCAATTTGAAGTAACCTGAAAGACCCTGGGCGTATCCTATTCAGGTAGGGATATGTCAGGGTCTTGCCTTCTTTCCCTCTGCCACTCTCACAGGTTGTAGGGACACACTTGGAGCATACCTGCAGAAAGCTGGTATCTTTCCCCACACTTTGCCAGAAGTTTGTAGATGCTGGCAGCTGGCCCACATGGAAAAAGTGTAGGGTCCAAGATTGAGACTTTTTATGGGTTAAAACTGGAATACAAAGGTTACTGTGAACCTACTCTGCCAGGAGGGTTCGGACGAGATGATTTCCAGAGGTCTCTTCCAACCCCTGTCACTCTGTGATGCTGTGTTTATCACAGGAGGAGAAAATAGGCTTATATGTGTCTACTAAGTGCTTTCTCTGTGGTATATCCTGAGCATATCTTTGTCCTTGGTTAGGCTTCACATCACCGCTCACTTGAGTTGAAGCTCACATGGGCTGCAGTATGGGAAATATTGTATGAGTGGTTCCTCTGAACAAGGGAAGAGCTGAGATCTTTTCTAGATCTTTTCTAGGTCTAGAGAAAGAACTTGGCAAGGAAATTTGGGTCACAAACTAACACTCTTCATTCTGCAGGAAATAACAATCCACACAGTAAGTCTGGATGTTAATTCATGTGCTGGAGCCCTCCCTGGGCTGCTCTGGCCATGACAGCCTGAAGGGCACTGCATCTCCTCTCCAGCTCTTGTGTTGCTTCTTAGCTCTCTTGGCTCATTCACAGTCTTATTTAGCTTCAGCTGCCATCTGGCATAAAGATGTCCTCTTTTCAGTTGGGTACCAGGACCCTCTGGGTCCACAAAAGCAAAAAGGAGGACATTGTATGGAGATGGCATTGGGATGGAGGCCAGACAGACCCCAGCACCTTGTCATCGATCTGAAAACCTCTGGTCTGCAGGTTGAGGGGGAGAACAGACATCTCAATGGAAAATGGCTCTGAGAAGACTTCTGTCTTTGTGAAACCCATCCCACTATGGACCATGACCCCCAAAAGCATGTCAGTATGGGAAATTACTGCTCATCCAAACTCTGTTCTCAACCTCAGCAGGAGCCTCAGCAACATCAAGGTTGATCTCTGCAAAGTGAGATTAAATGCATATTTTCTTCCAGTGGACTCTACAGGGCATAGCCAGTCCAAGGTTCTGACTTTCAGTCACCTACACCCAACTTTTCACTGTCCCTGCCCTGGCCCTGGGTTCCTGTGGTGGCTTTCCCTGCTGAAGGCTGTCCCTTGGTATATGTGACAGCTTTGGTTACATTTCTGCAGGCAACAGGTGATGATGGCCTGCCAAGTGCCCTTGCAGGACTGCAGCTCTTTAATACTGATTTCTGCAGCAAAAGCACCAGCACTGCCAGAAACTCCTGCAGGCTTCAGTTCAGTTGAAGAATCATACCCAGTGTAAGTGCCACTGGGTCCCTCCGTGACACCCAGAGGAAGTGTGTCCTCGTGCAAGGGGCAGCTGGAACATGGATTTTGTCCGAGGAAGCTGTAAAGGATTTCTTAGCCCTGCAGCGTCTCATCCATCAGCTGCAGAGGAGCTCACACAGAAGCCTCGGTGGGGTGAGTCATACCTGTCCTCTAACGCTGAGCACAAGGCACAACATGCTCTGGGCCACTTCTGGCAAGTGGCTTCATTCTGGTACCCACTCTGCGTCTCCCCTTAGCTGTAGCGCCTTGTGTAACTGAGAACTATGGCATATTTGTCCCATTCCTCAGGCTGTCTCTATGCTTTCTCACTGTACCCTGGAAACCAAACTTCTATTCTTGCCAACAAATCACTTTCAGACAAATGGGGGAGTGTGTGGTAGCTTGGATTTATTTTCTTTTTTTTTTTTCTTCTCTTTTTACATTTTTTCAAGAATTTTTTTGCAATCTAAGAAAAGACTTGAGGATCTATTTTTAAAGATTATATCCCTCTTCCACCCACTGTGCTGCAACAACTGAACACTTTGGCTTGATGAGAATATTAGTAAAGCATTTGCAATCTGTAGGGTGCACTTCTTGAAACTAGGTTGTGTAATGGGACAAGTGGTGAGTGTAGCACAACAGGATGCAGTGGGGGCTGGGATTTTCTGTAGTATGTGAACTGTGGCATAAGTATGTGCAGATACATCATATCTTCAGCCAGGATTGATCATCAACTAGTTTTCAGTCACCCACCCCCTGACCTTTCCTGCTTTTGTCTCCCCAGTTTTAAACCCATCTGTCCTAGAGGTATGTCAGAGCATGGTTAATGTAATGCTCTGTGGGAAATGTAACTGCTAAAACAATCTCATTCTCCTCAACGTGTTTTGGTATTTAAGGAAACCAATAAGTACAGTAATGACAATCATGTGCTTGTAAGATCATTTGGAAAGTGCATTTTTATCATTAGAATCTGGGGGCATTGTATTAGCTCTAATAAAAGCCTATAGGATTTCAGTGAGGATAATAACTTTAAACTGTTGGGTTTTGTAGCATTGTCAATTCTATTCTGAGATCTGCAGTGTTAACAAATTAGACCTGGAATAAAAAACAAATTCCATTTGATTTGGTTGAAGGCTACAGCATTCAGGGGAAAATATAGCACTTTTAGATTTTATTGAAAGTCCCTGGGAATCAGCCACCCACCCAGGGTGTACAGAGTGATTAATGCTGGTCATGTGCTATTTATCCCCTAAAATGTAATCACAAGCTGATTATTTTGTTCAGCACATTTTTGGTGATTTGATTAAGAAGCTGCATAGACTTAACAGATTCAAAGGAAAACACATGGAAGAGGAGTTGAAAGACAAAGGTTGCCGCTAGGTAAGGATGTTCTCAGGACCTTGGCATAACCAAATATCTCTGATTAAGATTCAGCTTTTGAAGTGCTTTAGGCTCCTGTGTGTTTGTATCTGTCTTAAAAGAAGTGGGCTAAGTTGACTAGGGGAGACCAGGGAATACGGCCTTGTTCTTCAGACCTTTGTGCAACCAAAAAAAATAATGTTGCACTCAGGTCCACAGAACATACAGTGGAGAAAAAGGTGAAGATCTGAGTTGATGTTTAAATTTTGAAAGACATGGCTCCTTCTTAGCTGAGGTCCTCTTTTTGAACCACCACTCTTCATGTCTGCCCTGGGATCCAGCAAACAGGAGCCTTTGGATAACAGTAATAGAATAATGTTTACGTGGCTCTTTTCATGAGCATGTAATGAAGCACATTGTCAGACAAGTATGTGTGAGTATTCTTGCTGCTGAGATAGGGTATGAGAGCACAGAAGCAGCATTCTCTTGATTAGCTGGCAACCACAGCACCACCAAGACCTAGGATGGATGTTCTCTAGCCCACTGCCTGTTTCTTATTTCCTGAGCTGACCTGTGCTGGCCTACAAGACCATCAAAGCTATCTGTTTGCTAGGGACGAGGTGTAAAAGGAAAGAAGTTTTTCTCTTCAACAACTTTCTTCTTTGTTCTTGAGTGGTTTTTATTTATTTCAGTTTTTGTGGTTGATAATTTTTTAAAATTTTTTAAGGGCTGAGATGTGACAATGACAACTGAGATCCCCTCTTTGGCAGGTGTTAGATATCCAAGTCTATAAACAGTCTTGTGAGAACCAGGAGGTGGGTCTGAATCAGCCACAGAAAAGCCACAAAATGTGTATCTGCATATCTGCTGGCCTTGTGCTGGCAATTGCAGGAAGCAGAAGAGGAGATTGTGTCTGCATATGAATGCAAAACAGTTGATGTGAGAATGGAAGCTTACCCTAATTAACTGAGTGCAAGCAAATTCAATTTGTCTGGCAACATGTGCCTGTTGGATTCAGTTTGCCTAATAATGGTTTAAGTTTAACTCTGTTAAAAAAAGAACTGGGATTCAGGACATAATGCCTGGAAGTTGATGGGACACTTTACCCATAAATGTCTGTCCCTGTTTGAGAGGGGGCAAAGAGTTCCCAGCTTTTCTCTGCTTTGTGGCAACTAGTTTTAAAATTGCACTGACTGTGTTGAGCTTAAAAGATGATTAATGTTCAGAGGCCCACAGACAGTAACTGGTCTTTGACATGTGTTGGCTTTGCCTGGGCTGGGCTGATATTCAAACATATGTTCAGCCTGCTATCTGGAGGATGGGAGTGAGAGTTTGACAGGTCTTGAAAGCAGCTGGTGATCTAGCCTCAGGGCTCAAAAGGAGGTGAAATAATTCATAGAGAAATCAACCTTTTGCTGAGTTCTGCCATTCACAGCCTCTCTGAAAGCTATGTGGATCGGAGGCAGTTATTTTGTTGTTTTCTAGACTGTGCTTCTCCTGGAAGTGGTTCCTCTTTGCTTCCTAAGCACTGGCTGAGATTTTTATGCTGAACACGTCTGTGTTTGTGCTTTCTCTGTTGAATCCTTTCTCCATCACCACTCCCTTGCCCTCTCCTGGGGTCCCATTCCTGCCTTCCATTGCTTGCCACCCCTTGGGTGATTCTCCCTGCTACGGCAGGTGCACAGCTTCAGCTAAGGACCTTTGAAATGCAATGCCTCTCTCCACGTAGCTGTCTTCATGTGTCCCATACTCCTTGCCTCCTGGGTCCCCACAAGACACCACTCTCCCAGTCTTCTCCTGACTGTACTGGTCATCCCATCATCATGTAATTTGTCCTTCTCCATTTTACATTTGCTATTGGATGCATATAGAAATTCATTCCTCTTTTCACATTATGTCCACTGAGTGACTGCCCTGAATCCTGTGGATGACATTCACATTTTCTAGGTGGACGTTTTGTGGGCACTCCAATCTCAGATTGCTTCTCATGGTTCCTAGCTGCCTCTTGACTAGAAGAATACCTCATGCTGCACAGTTGGCTGAGATGGATGATGCAAGACTTGTTTTCTTTCTCCATGTCTAAAGCAGCACTGTTCTTTGCACCACTAACGCAAGTGCCATGTTTGAGTTTGGCCATTCCTCCCTCTCAGGTGCCTGTCCTTATCAAATGTCTGACCACCACACTGATGTACTGCTTGCAGTAACTGCTGTACTTCCATCTTTTTTACTGCCTGTCTGGAGGTTTAAAGGTGTGTGAGAGTCCAGCTCTTTCCATTTCTGGTGGGAGGTGCCTACAATGAATTTGGATCTCGTTAAAATAGTAGACTGCAAAGATTATTTCTCTCTGAAGTGCAAAGTAAGGGACCTCTAGCAAGAAAAATCTCTTTTCAGGAGATGGCCAGCACAACTTCTAGAGGAGAAATGAGTTAAGTACCCAAAAGCAGAGGTGCACTTGGTGTAATGAGTCCACTTCAGTCAAAGGAAGAGCTCAGATTATAGAATCATAGAATGCTTTGGCTTGTAAGGGGCCTTTAAAGGTCATTTAGTCCAACACCCCCTTGCAATAAGCAGGGCCACCTTGAGCTAGATCAGGTTGCTCAGAGCCACATTCAAGCTCACCTTGAATGTTTCCAGGGACAGGGCATCTCTCTGGGCAACCTGGGCCAGTGTTTCACTACTTACTCTCATTGTAAAAAATTTCTTTGCACCTAGTCGAAATCTTCCCTCTTTTATTTTAAATCCGCCACCCCTTGCCCTGTGGAAGATGGTCCTTCTCTTTCTTAAAGGCCCCATTTAGGTATTAAAAGGCCACAATAAAGTCTCCTCAGAGCCTTCTCCAGGCTGAACAACTCCAACTCTCTCAGTCTTTTCTTTGCGGGAAAGGTGTTCCAGCCCTCGGTCGTTTTTGTGGTCCTCCTCTGGACATGTCCTTCTTATGCTGAGGGCTACAGAGCTGAACACAGCACTCCAGGACGGGTCTCACCAGAGTGAGGTAGAGCAGCACAATCAGCTCCTTCAACCTGCCAGCCACACTTTTTCTGGTGCAGCCCAGAATACAGTTTACCTCCTGGGATATGAATGTACTTTGCTGGCTCTGGTCCAGCTTTTCATCCACCATTCAAATCAGCTTAGTCTCCAGCCCTCAAGAGACTCCATATGAGCTTCAGCTCAGACTGGTTTTACACTAACAAGCCAGTGGTTCAGAGCCAGAGCCTCTGCTGGTTGTTTTTTAGAGAACAGAACAACACTGGGGAAAAAAAAAAAGTCTAACAGTGGCACAGAAAACTCTTGCACTAGGAAAGGAGCCCAGCACAGGCTCAACTACCCCAGGGGATTTTAGACAATCATTGCATCTTCATGAGATCAATTGCTTCAGTATGGGACCTGGGGAAGGTACTGTGGGGAACAGGATGTACCAGTGCCATGCTGACTTCAGCTTGGCAGAAACACGATAGAAGCAGGATTTCAGCTGGTCATCTCTTTGAGATGACCCCGTGTCACAGGATTCTGGTGAGATATGTGTAAATTAGTTCCTCTCAGATGTCCAGAGGTGTGTTGAGACCAGGCAAATGAATCCTAAGCCATAACGGAGAACCAAAGATGGTCTTACAAGTACTGACTTCTAAATATTAACACAGGAGAGAGATAAGAGACCAGAGAGTCTCATTTATTGCTGTTAAGAGAGAGCAAAGACATGTTCAACACTGACAAATTTGCCTTTCCCCCCCTCTTATTCCTTTCTTCTATAGCCATAGAAGCTGTTTCAAAACTATTTCCCTCAGAATTGCAAGAGGCTGGGCAATGGAGTTGAAGAGATGGCTGCAATTTCCAACAAGCCCAAGTAAGGAATTGTTATTGACAAGGCTTCTGCCAGAGCATTATAAAACCCAGCAGCCATTTCTTCACTCCTGATACTGTGTGAGATAACGGAGGCGGTGGCAGTACGGACGACTCCTGCCTCATTACTCTGCACTGTGCCCAATGGATTCAAACAAGTCGTTGCTGGAGAGGGGACCGGATGGTCTGCAGGGACTGATACACAGGGAAAAGCTGGAGGTTACAGGAGTCTTCTGCTGTGAGATCCATTTGATCAAACCCATGGGGAGATCAAACCCATGGGGAAGGGGTGTTGCAGCTAAAGGGTAAAAGTGCCCCTGTGTCTCTCACTGCCAGGGTGACACAGCTGCTGCTTTTCTTCTTTGAGACACCAGTTTCTAAATCCTGGATAGCTTCATCCTCTCTAAGTGATGGTTTAAACTCTTCATAGCTCTTCTAGTTACTGCAGTGAACTGAATTTGATGAAATTTCATATGATTAAATTCTTTTTAAAGACCAATTTGTCAAGAAAACCAAGGTCTGATAATTTTCTGAAGGGAAACTTCAGTAGGAGACTTTGGTGGAGGATGTTTCTGTGTAAGAGTGATGACTAGAGGGAGAAATGCATCACTTATGATCTGCGACTCCACTCCAACTCTGACCACATAGATTGGTTACTGAACCAAGTGAGATTGTGAAAAACTCACATTGCTTTCAGTAAGACCAGATTAAATCCCTAAGGAGAATGGTTTGCAGGCAGAACTGTGGCCCATGTGGTCTTTCTTTCTATTTGACGTCTCATTAGGACTCCTTCAGAAAGAGTCTGACACCAACATTTCACTTTTAAAGCCACAGTCATGGAAACAGTTCAGCTCAGTAGTGACTAGATTGATTGCCCTCTCCTGTGTGATCAGAGGTTTAGAAGACTGTGGGCAGATAATCTCAGGGCATCTCACTGCAGAGATGTCCACATCCTCCTAAACAGAGCCTTTGTTCTAAGCTCAAGGGTGCAATGAAAACGTGGTTGGCTTTGCATGCTAAATTAGCCTCTCATCCTGTAGGTGATCCAATTAAGGAAAATTTGAAGAGAAGCAGAGAAGTTCACACTCTGCCTTATTGTGCTTGAAGTCAGCAAGTTAATAATGAACATTGATCTCTAGGGCTGGGTGGAAGAGATTTCGGGATTTTTTTTATCACATCNGTACTGGAAGGCTACTATAAGGTCTCCTCAAAGCCTTCTCTTCTCCAGGCTGCAGAGCCCCAACTCTCTCAGTCTGTCCTCATAGCAGAGCTGCTCCAGCCCTCTGAGCATCTTCGTGGCCCTCCTCTGGACCCGCTCCAACACTTCCATGTCCTTCCTGTGCTGGGGGCTCCAGAACTGCACACAGGACTCCAGATGGGGTCTGAGGAGAGCAGAGTAAAGGGGCAGGAGCCCCTCCCTTGCCCTGCTGGCCACACTTCTCTTGATGCAGCCCAGGACTCGGTTGGCTGTCTGGGCTGAGTCTCTTCATGAGAGATCAATTAGACTATTTCTTCAACACCTATACTCCACCCTTTCCTTCTGTTGCCTCTTCTCGTTTTTTCCTCTCCCTCTCTTTAGTTTTTAGAGCAACAAAAGTCTTCAAAGCAGAGGAAATTTGCCTGGTATGGACTCTAAACATATGGTGATACCAAAGTTTTGCCTGTTACTTATAATATGAGCCTTTCTCATACCTATCAGTCACTTGCAGTGTTCTTAATCTAACATCATCTTCCTTTCTAGGACTGTAAATTGACTGATCTGTTGGCTTCGTTCCTACATCTTCAGCCATCTAAGATCAACAGAATAGCCCTTGGCTAGGAGTAAGTGACACTGTCTAGAAAAGGAGTTGTGACCCTTCAGTGGCATGTTCAAGAATTTCTCTTCTTTCTTTTGTCTTAACTATGTGTTTACTTCCCATGGAGATCCCTGCTTTATTGGCCCCTACAGTACCAGAGTGCTGTGGTACTTAGTAAAGGTAATCTTTTCAGGATGATTCTTCACCCTATCAGAGGCACATCCATGCAAGAGCTGGCCCTGAGAACAGATGTTTTGAAGGAAACAATAATGTTAAAACTTGACACAATTTTGACAGCCTGTGTCTTTTGAATTTCTGAAAGGAGGTGCAGTGCCTGCCCTTCTACTGTTACAGGATGGTTATGGTTGAAAATGCTGGCATATAGCACTGCCTGATGAGAAGCCACATTTCTGTCTGACTTAAATAAAGGCTTGGAAAATAATAACAGGAGTTAGTGTGACTAAGCACTTCCAAGGGCTGTCAGGCTTGACACTGGAGGCAGCTGGTTGTGCCCTGAAAGTCTTTCTTAATAAGATTACTGTGTTGCTCATTATTCAGAGGTCTAGAAGAAACAATAAGTTGTTATGTGCTTATAAATGTAGCTTTGCTTGGGTATGTCCTTATTCCCCTGGCACTAGAGCTCCTGAACAGCCCTCTCTATGATGGCCAGGCTGGACTCAGGATGGTTAATTTAGGATACCAACTTCCTTCTCAGAGTTGCACAGTCTTGAATGAAGCTTTAGTTCACCAAAGTCCTTAAGTTTGTACCTAGATACTTCTGAAGTCGACAGCACATACTTGGTATGTGTGACAAAGGACACACTTGTTGTGTAGGCACTGCAGTACAGCAGCTGTGGAGCTTCCAACACCAGTCTTGAATGGCGTCATGTGGACACCATCATCCAAGCTTGGGTAAGCTCTGCAAGAAGGGGTGCTTTATCTGTCCCTGTTATTAACAAACACACGGAAATATCTCCCCCCATCTGAGCCTATGCTGGGCCGCAGAATGAGCCATAGAGGAAACCTGACTTTAATTTCCTTTCCAGTCTCCATGTTCAAATCTCCATGACAGTGATTCGTTACTGAGAAATGACTCTGTTGTAACTTTTTATGTTGTAACTGGATTAATACAGCTGTTTCACGTGTACTGGTGATGATGGGCAGTGGTTGGCACACCTAGGATTGAATTAAAAGCCTCTAAAACTAGAAGCATGAGTCATATGCAAAGACTGAGCTTAGGAGTGAATCTTCATTGCTGGGGGTGAGAAACACATATGAAGATGAAAGAGATGTGAGGCCTCTGTACAGAGATGGGTGGTGATCTTAGCCTCACCTGGCTTCTGTCTTGTGGAGAGGAGTTACTGGCTCTGTATCTCACCTATCAGTATTGCACATTTGGGACTGGGAGTCCAAATGTGTGGGGATACTGGGGTCTGGGGGACAGGGTACTGACTCCTCCTGTCCTCTATCAGGCTCTTTGGAAAGGATGAATACATTTGAGATTAAAGGCATGAGAAGGTTTGAGCGTGCATCTTCAGTTGCGTAAAGTTGTTCACAGGAGTTGGCCTTCACTTGGGGACATGAATTCATCTTTCAGTGCAAGTGCTGGCAGTACCACCAGGGAAGGTGTGGGAACCATACCTGTATGAAAATTCTGTGCATTTCAGGGGGTTGAACCAAAATCAGTGGAAGAGAAAATGAGGTGGGAAACACAGCTTGTCTTGAGTATCTGAGTAGATCAACAGCAGCCATTAAGATAGGGTTGTTTCCTTTGCCCTTCATGAAACCACTACACAGAGAACCTGTATTTGATAGCGTTTGCTCTTGGAAAACTTTGCCAAGTCTCCTATTTGCATTATCTCTATGAATCATTTGGGTCTAGAGTGTGTCCGTGGATTTAGGAAGCAGCGGAAGGCTGGGGTGATGCTGAAATTTGGTAGCATGCTCTAACTGATCTGTTAGGAGAGACTCAGCACCTGCACATTGGTCCATGTAGACACGATTTAATGCATGGAGACCTGATCACTGGTCTCCATCTGGCCCTGGTTAGTGATCCTGGAAACCTTCTGCAGCAGCAGCAGGATCGGCAGCAAATATTTAACTAGTTTCAGTCTCCGAGTGAAAACGTGCATCCCACTAAAACTAAAAATAAAATCACAGCAGATGGTACCCTGGCAGCTGCTGGCATGGACTAGTTGGGCCACAGAGGCTAAACTCCCCTTTTCTGCCACCCAGGAGCATCCTCCTAAATTAGGGCTGATGAGAACTTAAGTGCTGTTGGTGTTCTTGTTTCCTCTGTTCTGGGGCACATGTCCAATATTATTCACAAACTGAAAGCAGCAGAAATCAGTGTAAATTCTGAAATTATTTAGCTTTTTTTTTTTTTTTTTAGATTTTATAATTGTCTTTAATAATGGATTATGCTGTTTTTAGATACAATGAATTCAGGTTCGGTTCATTTTCAATTTGGAGAATGTGAGCTTAGATTTCATCCTGCATGACTCAAACTGAATTGAAGTAGATGCTTATTTAAGGTTCAGAATAGGTTTGCTCTCTACTGTACTGACAAGTCTATCTTTCTCTCCATCTCTTTTTTATTTTCTTTTCTTCTGCACTCTGGCCAAGCCCTGGAAGAAAGATATGCCAAAAAAGTTGCATTATAGATGTTCTTACCCAAAACAGAGTGGAAGCACTAGAAATCCAGTAAGAAAATACATTCTCAGAGGCCACATGGTCTGGATAGTCAACAACTCTCACGAATTACTTTGTGACTGTTGGATGTTTACTGTCACTCTTGCTTTTGTTTCTTTGTTTGATTAAATGTGAAGTGTTTGGAGCAGATTGAACTGGACTTTGTTTTGTTAATAAATGGATAAAACTATTTTTAACAGAGAGACATGCTGCAAAAAAATCAAGGCTGCGGTGCAGCCCTATCCTATTTTATTTTACAGATCTGAACCCATTACTGAATGTTATCGTTCCAACACAACTTACTTTCTAAGCGTTTTTGCTGTTGCTGGAATCCCCTGGTATTTGGGATCTAAAAATCTGCTTTTTGCATACTGGTTGTTTCTCCTGGCTCCAATTCCTGTGTGCAGAACTGGTGTTGAAAAGGTTTTAGTGCCAGTCTCAGCCATCACAAATCAAGACACAGCCCTTTTTTGCAGTAAAAGGCTGGAGCACTTTCTACTGTTGTACTTAACTAGAAGTCACTCTCCCTGTTTTTTTGGTGGCAGAAAATCAATGCCATAATAGCTATTCCTTTTTGGCAAGAGACTGATAGCTTTGGCCAGCACCCAGAATAATGCAAGCTGAAGATACAGAGTTCTGCCAATGTACCTTAAATCTCTTGACCTTCAGCATCTCAGGATTTCCAGCCCAGAGAGAGCTTTCAGGAGAATAGATTGATAATTCTGTCTGGCTGCAAGGAGGTGTCCAAGAAAGAGCTCCAGTTGGAAACTGAAATTCTCCTCTGTGTTGCTGCTTCTTTTACAGTAAGGTAAATGATGGTTGATGCCACAACTGAAGTCAGGGGAACTGACTACTGAAACCAAAGCTAAAGACAGCAAAAATCAGTCCTCCTAGGCATGTTGTGGCTCTAGGACTGCACTGTGCTGAGTTTGTTGGATGAATACAAGCTTGTGCTTGGTGTGGCTTTGTTTGCCCTGCAGACCAGCCTGCGTTGTGATTCTGAGTGATCTCCTTTTGGATCCTGATACACTGTTCCCAACTGCAGTATCTGCATTTAGGCAGGTGAGTAGAGGTCTCCTTGATGCTCCAAGGCAGCTGGACTATCTGACCCTTGCAGATTGTCATCAGACTGCAGTTGCAGTTCAGCAGGTCTTGGCTTCTGGGAGTGCTACTTGGACTGATTTTACCCTGCCTGACCTGCTGTGTTGTTGATGTACCAAAGCAAACTCGCCCCATTCTTCAGGCATTAGAATTTTACTTCTTGCTGAATGGGAAGGTTTGGTTCACTAGTCAAAGCACGGCTCTGGGAGCCAAAAGTGCTGACATCTCAGTCTGCCTTGAGCAATGACTTACCACATGACCTTGTCCCATAAGCTCTGCCTTTGTTTTCCTATCTGTAAAAATGGGTTTATGAATTCTCAGCAATCTACCTTTCCAAGACTGTTTACTAACATGCAGAGGTGGGAATTTTTCCTGTTTACTGCTCACTTGACTTGCTTCATGAATGAGAGTGGGCTGCTGGATGTAATGATGCAAAAGAAACATTGCTTCAAGTTGATGTCCATAATTCCACCATGAAATATGACTTCTGAACAGATATTGAACACCAAGATAGTTATGCATTGCTCTATCTTTTCAATCCTTTCAGCTTAAAGTTTGCAGTTCTGTTGTCTAAGACAGGGCTGCTGCTCTAGTCCTTCACTTATTACTTTCATTTAATCTGAGAAAATTTCTTCAAGGGGATATTGTGTTGTGCACATTAATACATGTTTTCTTTATCCTCAATGAAGCCATCCTGCTCACAAGCAAGCAGATTTCTCAGGAATGGGACCAAGTGCATTCATTATAATTATTGAACCTGATCTTCTGCATAGCCAGACTATTGAATTTTACCAAGATATTTCTGCATCGATGTATATTTTTTATATATATTATTTTCTTCCCCCCCACCCCCTGAAAAATAGCAGCAGCAGAGAGCATCTCTTCAGATACAAGAGTTAGGGAAAAGAGGCAAAGCAAGTGTTAAGCTTAAACTGGAAAGTGACGGTGTACCAGATGCATTGACACTGATGTGCCTCTTCAGAGTTCACGCCTAAAGGCTTGCGTGCGATGATAAATATATTTGTTTTGGTTGCTGGAGGTGCCCTTAAATTATTAAAAGACAAAATAGAAAAAGGGGTTTCCACTTTTTTAAATCCCCATTAACTTGTTTCGATAGAGATGAGAGACTCAATAAAGGGTTCAGAACTCAAAAATCAAGGCTCAGACAACCCTAAATGTAGTTATAATTTTCAAGCTTTTCATGTGTTTCACTTCCATTTCTGTCTAGGTCCAGTTACCAATAGTACTTAATTGTAAATGCAGAATGTCTGGCCACTGCAGAAGTGTTTTTTCTGACAGAAAGGGAAAATAGGGCATTTCAATATTTTCTCCTATTGATTCTGTGCATGTGTGTGTGCAAGAGAGAGCAAAGGGGAGAAAGGGAAAAAGAGAAAAACACAGCTGTGATTAAATAATAATCCAGAAGCAGTATCATTTTAGCTAAAAGAAAAATGTTAAAGGGAAGTGATACTTCTGGCTCTGTGAAGTTCTTTGACACAGTCAAAGACATATTAAGGATAAACTTTTAAAAGTGGAGATTCACCTTCATCCTGTGTTACCTTTTATCTATTCAGGCTGCATTTTGCTTACTGTTGCCCATTAATTTAACCCTTTGCTCCTTCTGTAGTTTTCCAGGTTACAGAGCTATTTGAAAACACAAGACTTCAGCTGGATCTTGTGGAGCTTTATAATTACTTGAGTTTGGGTTTTGTTGTTTGGTTTTGTTGTTGTTGTTGTTTTTAGTTGAAAAGAAACCATTTGATTTCATGCTGTAGATCCTCTGTCATTCCTCTGTGTTACACTGAACTTGCTGATAAGCTCCAGCTGGCAGTGGTCAAAATAATGGCATGTATCTGTCAGCTCTGCATATCCCTCTACACCTCTGTCCACTTGCTCTCAGGTATAGATGGAATGTTAATAAATAGATACTAAGCCTTAGGTCCCTCATTTATGAAAAAATATACATTAAAATGTTATATTCAGTAATTCCTGTGGAGAACATCAGTAGGTACAACATTGTAAGACAGGTAACAATTTCCCAGGCTCAGTTAGTAATGCAGACTGTCTCAAGGTCCTTGACTATTTTCGACATCAACCTTCTGAATAATAGCACTAAAAGAGCAACATTCCATATAAAGGTATACAGCTTTGAAGGAAAACCAAGTAAATTAGACACATCTGCTTTCATGGGTTCTGTGCAATGAAGAGTAGCACAGAGCACTGAGGGGTCCTGCAGTCCTACATATTTTGATGCCAGCAAGGCCTGTGGCAAACAGATGTATATAGAACACTAGCTAGGACTGCCTGTCCTGGGACACAGGAGAGCTTACCAGCATTTTAAAAATCAAGGTTAGAGAGATGGTGCATGAGGGCTAAACTGAAGGCACAGAGGTGATGAGATTCATGGTTAATGAAGCATTGACTCGAAGAAATGGAGGTGACCTTTCTTTCCAGGAGGGAAGGTTTGTTCTCTCCACCCACACCTTTGGAAATCTTTTCTGTATGTCCCCCCATGGATCCTCTATACACATATTAAAGGTCTATATACAAGACCAGTTCTACTGACACCAGCTGATTTGTATGTAATGTATATTGGCACCTCCCCTGATGAAACTAGAAGGAAGAACTCAGAAAGTCTTGAATGAAGAAATATCAGGGAACTGTTAAGCCTTGGAGGAAGGTTAGGCAGGCACCAAAAAAAGCAAATGCCACAGCAGTCAGCAGTGGCCAGATGCCTGGGGCTGGAGAACAATACCTGCTTACCCATCCTGAAATGAAAAGCTGTTTCAGGGCTAAATAAAACTGAAGACAGCGGTACCCTGGGTAGCTTCAATTATAAGTAAAGTCTCTCACAAATTTAGAAGGAGATGGCTTTTCCACAGCAAAATCTATTTATTTCTTTTTCTAAAGTGTGTTCTTTCTGGCTAAGAAAGGTCCTTAACTATGATAACTTGTGATGTTATTTGTCCCATGAAACACTTAATAAAACAGGGTTACATCTGCCTCCTTTGTGGGTTGCTTAAGATAAAGTATTTTAAAATATTGAGCCCATTCATTTTATAGGTACTGTCACCACAGGTAGTGGAACCACATTTTAAAGGTAATGTGAAAGAAAACCTGGGCAATCAAATATAGATATCCCTGAATGCAATTACAGCAACAAATGATTGTGTACCAGTGAATCTTGGATTAATCTAAGCTATGGAATAATCTTCTGCACCATTTCAGTATCGTATTATTAACCTCTTGTCTATAGAACAACCACTCTCAAAATGAAGGAGCAAATGAAAGTAGTTTTAATGTTGGGCTTTAAATCTTAGCTGGGTCTTTATTTGGGAACAAGCCGAGTCAGAGCTGACTGTGCAGCCTACAGAGCTACCTGACACTTTCACTGCTGTATGACCCCTCTTTTCTGAAGTTTTGCCAGACTTTCTCACAATCATGGAATAACTTTGACTTCTTTAGCTGAAATAGTTCTGTCTGTCTATTTCTGAGCTACTTCTTTCTGGTTTTGTTTTGTTTTGTTTGTCTGTTTGTTTTGGGGAGGGGTGGTGTTGTTTGTTTCTTTGGTTGCTTGGTTGGTTTGTGGAGTTCAATTTTTTTTTTTTCTTTTTTAATGTCAGCAAAAGTGGTTTGGGTGTAAGATGTAACAAGCACATGGAAAAATTGCTTGCTTTGCCCAGGTCCTGAGATTTGTTGGAAAGTTCAGTATCCAGATGTTCCATAGCAGACATGACATCCCCCTTGTGCCAGGGATGTGCCTTCTGCTATTCCTATTAGACCCATCCCCATTAATTTTAGTTATGAGCTGATGAAATATCTGTTTGTACATACTCAGTCTGCATGCTACATTTTGCTAAAATGCCTTACACCTTGAGCGTGCTCTACTCCTTCACTGTACCTATTAGTTGGCAGGACCGGGTGTACATCTGTCTAAAAGACATATGGCTAAACATGTTAATCTACAATGCAGCCAGCTCCACCTGAGAAAGTCACACTTCCTTTAGAACTCGTGAACTGCTGATCCTGGAGAGATTCTGACTGATTCCAGAAGAAAATTTTTCACAACGAGAACAGTTAGACATAGAATAATCTTCCAAGAGAAGTGGTGGATTCTCCTACATTGGTCAGTTTTAAGACACAGCTCGACAGGGTGCTTGGCCATCTCATTGAAATTGCACTATCACCTAGAAAGGTGGGACCAGATGATCCTTAGGGTCCCTTTTAACCTAGTATTCTATGATTCTCTGTGATCCATATGGTCAATAAAGCTCAGTACCCTACCTCTCATCAGATCTATCCCAAACTCCAAGTTGTCCATGGGAATACTACTAGCGCTCCATGAGAGTTTAAATCCTCAGGTGCAGGTATCTACACTATGTATAGGTGAATGTAGTCAAGATTAATTTGCCTAAGGTAACTGATTGGTCCATTACTGTAGGGACTGAGCAGTGACATGTCCTGGAAATCTGTCATAATGAAATATCCAGAGGGAGAAACTACTTGCCTGAACATTTGTTTAGCGTCATTTCTTGGTGGAATTTTGGACTCTCGTTCTTCCAAAATTAACTCAAGCTACTAGGGATTTCAGGTCCATTCCAACTTCTCTAATGGAATGAGAAGAAGAAAGAAACTGCAAATCTATGACAGCATCAAGCTAGCCAGCAACAATGAGATGCCAGTGGAAAATTTTATTGTACAAGGATTAAGAGCAAAAGGAACAATGTTATACAAACTGATATTTTTTAACAAAGACATATTTCTGTGATAGGAAAAAAAAAATCTCTCAGACAAACACAGGTAATTAAAAAAAAAAAAGAGAGAGAGCTTAACTATTGGGAGAATAACTATGGAAATTGGTTCTAGAAGGACATATATGACCCAGACGCATATCAACTCAAGTGGGATTATCTCCTGTTAAAATATGTGCAACTGGTGGCAGAACACAGCAACTTAATTCAAGTAGTTTACATTGTGGCTCTGGACTTCACAGGCTCTAATTCTGCCAATGCTCTTGTCTGTTAGGCTTGCTAAGTTAGATTGGATATGCCTTATCACCATGAGGAAAGCCTGCAGGTACTCACTCTTTGCATATGCATTGAGCTTCCCTCTTCCATTTGCTTCCATGATGTACATTACCTGATGCTCAAAATCTAAAATGACACTCCAGAAGGAACTGGTGAAGCACCACTAGTGCCTCAAGATCCTATATTCTCCTTTCTCCCAAGCCTGATAACCAAATTTTAATTGCCTTCCTCAGTTTCTGATCCTTGTATGAGCTTCAGATGGAGCCAAGTGTGGGGATGATACTCTCTTCCCAACAGGCAGGAAAAGCAAGAACTGCAGAAATGCTAGAAGAAATTGCTTTCACTACAAAAGCTTAACAGAGAAATGCTTGCAAAGAAATGTTGTTTCTTTAGGGGTGGACATACATCTACTCTCTTAGCATTGGACATTCCTCTCCAAGAGCCAGAGAAAGAGGCAAGAACAGTCAATCCATAGAGGTACTTCCTAAAAACCAGTAAAAGATGACAGTAAAGAACGCACAGTTCTGTAACTCTGAGGGACTGAGCATGCAGTACATTCCCTAGTTTCCTGATCTATGCCTTGTGC
Source organism: Ramphastos sulfuratus (assembly GCA_013399055.1). Taxonomy (NCBI): domain Eukaryota; kingdom Metazoa; phylum Chordata; class Aves; order Piciformes; family Ramphastidae; genus Ramphastos; species Ramphastos sulfuratus. The sequence continues at coordinate 21,924 of WBNM01010514.1, read as the reverse complement.
TGTCCCAGTCTCAGCTGTCATCTGTCTGCATGTTAGCACTGCAGATTCTCAATAAGCAACATCTGTAATGTAGCAAGAGCCTTGGAGGAGAGATGTCTGGCAACAATGGGAAGCTTGACCAAACTGTTAGCTTCTGTTACAGTGTCTGTGAACTGCTCATCCAGAAACTTCTCATCTGTTTGTTAGCTACTGCACTTGAGAACATGACTATCCCTAGTGTTGCTGAAGAGCCTGTTTACCACTACAACCTTTAATGAGTTACAGCACGTCTCTGCTGCATGTTCTACCAGCACTAACTGCCAAGGGGAGGAGGGGAAGGAGGGGGCAGGACTTTGCTCCCGCTTCCTGTTTCTATCAGGAGAGCTGGGAGGGAATCGATCTTCAGCTGCAAATGGATTCTGCATGTGCATACTGAGGTCTGCCGGTTACTTTGGGGTGTCCACACCTTGTCCTAAAACAAATGCAGAAACTCTTGATGATTCAGTGGCTCTGAACCTTGGCATTTCCAGCAGCCTAGACAGATAATGCCTGCCATTCTAATACTGCTACTGATAGTCACGTAAACCATCTTCATGGCTTTCATGAGCTTGTGCAGGGTGTCAGGAAGGAATGGAAAATATTTGCTGCTGCATTTTATTTTGAAGTGCCCTTCTCTGGTGGCATCACGTACTTGGAAGACTGAGGAGGAATTAAGACTAAAATGGATTGCTGCAGATGGAAGAAGATCTCACTTAGTGGTCAGCACAAGTGAAGGATGTGTCTTCAACATTTACTCTTCGCTGCTGCAGTTATTGCCTGGTCTCGGGCTTCACAGGTATAGGTGAAGACTATTTATTTCTTACTTGGAAACCTGCAAAAATGTACTGAGGTGTATCAGGGAAAGAAAATTAATAATTATGGCATGGCTTCTGCACTGGAACACCTTGCAACCTGCTTTAAATTTGATACACAGTGTGAGTAAAGCAAAGAATAGGGGGGCTACGAGTGAGGGCCAAAGTAGTCAGAATTTGGTGGGGAGTTAGTATGATGTTTGTATGTGTGTGTCTATGCGTGGGCATGTTGCTGGTTCTCTTCCATTCACAAAGTAAGCATCTGGAAATAATGAGTTTGGCTGAAAAAAGAGCATATATTCTTCCTGTCTTTTAAAATGGTGGGGTGGGTGGTTGTGGTGGTGTGGTGTGTGTGTTCTGTCCGTGCCAAGAACATAAGAGTGCATTTGAAAGTCAAAATAACTCTTGTTCATTCACAGGGAATATAAATTACCTTAAAATGTATCCTCTTCTCTGGCTACCAGAGGAGAATTGCTCCCTTGCCTGCTTGATCTTTTCTGTAGCTTTTGCTACTATTTTCTCCACTTTCAGGTTTCCTAAGGCATCTAACTAAACTTTTTCTTCATTTCTTCAGCGTTCCTCTGATTTTCCTGCAATCTCTTTATCCTTCCACAGAGATGTTACCCTGAGAATGAGGAAGGGCTTGACCTGGCTATCCTGGCTTTGTCCTAGAAGATGCCATACCAATAGGGAGAAGAAGGTACTCTCCAGCTAGGTGGGGAAATGTAGCTTGAAGAAAATCACCACAGCTCCCTGTCAACTGAGTCAGCACAAAGGGTCTGCATACCCTACTAAGTCTCACAGCAATCAATGTACTCATAAAGTTATTTTCCAACCTATGAGGCCCAGCTGGGAAGAAAATATTCCTTTGATTTATGGCGCTGAGATAGTCAGCTCATAAATTAACATTTGCTTTGGCAGCTTCAGTATGTGCCTTTTACATCTGAAGGCTACAGGTAGCAGAGAGTGACAGGAAGGCTAAGGTGTGTAAAACATACAGAAACTGTGTTTGTTTTCCATCTCTCAACTGAGAAAGTATTTCACTATGACTGTTATGCCATGGCTCTTTAAATGCTTTACTATTTATAGACATGACTTGGATAGTCTTGAAAGCAAGATTTCTGGGTGACAGTAAATGGTTAGGAGGGGGTAAATAATGAAGAACAATTCAGTTAGACACAAAAGGTCTTAGATCATTTAAGTAATTTGGCAAAAAGATGACAAATCCAGTTTGGTGCAGATAAGTGGAGAATAACGAGTCTTGGAGCACAGAATATAAAGAGAACATGTTAACTAGAAGAGCATACTGACTAGCAAAGAGCTCTTGCGAGGTAATGGAGAGAAACCTCCTTAATGCTCAGGATATAACTGCTCCTGAATCACAGAGGAATAACAAAAGGGTCAGGAATTGAATTTTTCATAGACAGAATCTCCTCTTAGGTTATCTTGTCCATCCCCTTGCATCAGCCGAGAGACAATTCTTTCTGCAAAGAACACGATTATGTTGAATTATGAGGACTGTCAAGGTGATTTATAAGACAGATTTACTTAGTCTGTGAACTTTTTTGCTAGCCAATACAAAAAGCTGAACATTTTGGATGGGATTCTGTCTTCACTGACGTGATTGTAAATGAAGTCACATGTGCAATTTTGTACAGAATCTCTCATGGTCTGTGGAAGTATATATGCACTTATTTATTCTCAGAACTGAAATTTAACCCTAGGCTTTTCATTGACAGGAGGCAATGCAGAATCTGGTAAAAATGGGGGGGTTCTACCAGACCTGTGAAGCCCAAGCTGACTTAAGACTAGTCATTGGAATACTATCCCCTCTCTTGCATGGCTGCTGCATGGTGACCCAGCTCAGATTTTGATCTGAATAAAAGGTTGTCTGCTTTCTCAGCAGATCCACTGACTTCAAAAGATATTATTGGAGAGTGAAAAGAGTAAAATTTGTTACTCGCAGTAAGAATATAAACATAAAAAGCAAGAATCAAAGCCCAGACCTTTCTTCAACTCTCACTAGACTCATACCCTAACCCTATTCTATCAGTAAGTATTTGACACCAATGTTTTCCAGGCTCTTGAAGTTCTGCTCTATTCTTGTTCACTTCTGCTGAAGCTGCACCAAAGCCCATCTGGGATCCAGAAAAGAAGTTCAAAATCTTTTCCTTATCTGGGAAGCAGAAGACCTAGGTTTTGATCTTCCTCCAAGTGCTGGTCATACACTTCACATTTAACAGTCACAGAAGTAATTCAAGGAACCCAGAACACCTCCTTCCTCAAGTCAGAGCAGACCATAGCCCTCTCGTGCTTTTGTCCAATGGATCAAAGAGGAGGTAAAGCTGGGGTTGGGTGAGGTACAATAAGTAATGCAGGGTGGGATGGAAGTAGAACTGCTGTGCTGATGGAGGCAAGCTGTGCACGTCGCACTATGGTGGACACCAAACAGCTCCCTTTGTATAAATGGGTCTGTTTTAACTGATTTTCCAAGAGCTGTGCCTAAGATGTGGAAAGTGGAGGCAAACACTTTAAAACTCTTCATTGTTGATGTCTTTGTCTTGGGAGCCTTTAAGATGCTTGGATATCGTTCTGAAACTGAGTTCCTTTTTCTAAGAGATGTGCTTTTTCTCTAAGGATAGCTCTTTGTAGGCAGACTCTAGGCTCAGCTGAAACCCACTTGCAGCTTTGATGTTTTGTGGAAAAGGGATTTTTCTTTGTTCTGAGTTCCTGACTTTCTGGAGCAGCACTGAAATAATTCTATTTTATTTATCATTCTTATTTTCTTTCCAAGATGAGGATACTGCTTGTGTCTAATAAAACTAGTAACAAGCCTCTGTGGCAATTTATTTCGTACTGTGGCCTTGTCTGCAAGGCCCTTAAGAGTGTGACATCATACTGACTTTCCAACACCTAAATGAAATGGTTTTGCTGCTCTTTGATCTGCTCTAGGCTCCAAATATGTTTACTTGGTCATCAAATGGATGCCAGTGTTTAATTATGTGATTATCAGGTTTTCATTTAACTGTTTTGACAACCAAAAATGTAAAATGGTTCAAGATGCCTTTTGAATATGAGGCTACAGAACCCTCTCTTAAATTCTGAATGTCCTAATAACTCTAGGATTCTGTTGTTTTAAATGCTACACATGGCATTAAAATAAAAGAATCTTGGTACTAATGAACAGCTCCTAAGCCCACCTAAGACAATCACAGTTTCCTCTGATGGGAAATCTTGACTGTAGCCAACCATGGAGAGAGCAGGACATTGAAGAAGCTGTCTGGTAGGCAGGCTTCTTGTGAAGCATAAAGAGCAGCTCATGATATGGGGTTTGATCAATGAACGTTGGGGTTCTCTGGGCACGGGAGATAATCTGGTCTGATGAACAAAAAATGGCACAAATCTGCATTAGGTTATTGTTAACTGTATATTATTTTCTTCATCAAAGAACCCTTTCTGCAGGTCTGCAGATGACATTCCTTTTTTATTTTAGAGCAGAGGTCCAAACAGATATGTAATCTCCAATATATAATGATATTGATATAGCCACATCCGAGACCATATCCCACCAGCCCAAACCCTGGATTAATGTCCCTTTGAGAAAGAAATTCCACATTTGAAACACAGTCAAGGTATGTCAGAGATGTCTTGATAGGATGATGTATTATGCTGAGGGAGCAGGACCAAATAAGAACTGAACACAAGGATGCACAAGATAATAATTTCTACAGGATCAATGTGTGTCACATGGCACATTTAACTGGAAACAAAAGCCATATCTCTAGTAACTAACTACTAGGGACTGTTCTATAGAGGAAAATTAGTGTTCTTTCACTTTATTTTTTTTTCCAGCCCAGAGTAGATACATTTTTTAAAAGATATTGCTTATTTCCAACAGGAAGGAGCAACTCAATGCAGCAGTTGACAGTGGAAATCAAGAGAGCTGACAGTAGCTCCTCTCAACTTAAAACTCTTGTATGAAGTCCTGGCTTCACCAGAACAGGGGAGAACCATATCAGGTGATGTTTTGTACAAGAAGAAGATATATGCATATATCTGTATTTTATATTAAACCAAAATTTGAAATAATTTGGTTTGTATCACTGAGTACTGGAAGAGCTCCAGAATCAGTTGCAAGACTAGTTTTGCTACAGCTAGTGCTTTGTTGGAGAAGTGTCCAGTAATATCACAGATGGGCAAAGACAGCTGCTGACATGCTGTCTACAAGTCTTGCTTCTAAATCTTGATAATGTGATCAGAACAGGACACAAAGTTGTAGAAGAGCAATGTGGACTGATTTTTGAAAAACTAGGGTGAGATCAGCTACACTACTGCATTTAGTGTCAAAGCAAGTCTAGGACTACAGTAGGGCATACTTTAACAGATTAGTATATTTAAAGTAATGGAAATTACTGTCTAGCTTGAAAGAAAGTGTATGATATGCATTGCTTTGTGTATGAGTGCATGTATAAAATTTGGGTTGTATTGTGTATGTGTTGTTTTGAGCAGCTGAACATGAAATGCATGTACATGAGGCATTTGGACAATTGTCTCCTGTTTTGTGCAAGGGTGCATGGAGCTGTGACCCAGTGAAAAGGGAACTGGACAGGAGTTAAATTCAGCAAAGGAGACGTAAATTTTCCTTCAAGATTTGTTGAGATAACTTGGTCTGTGAAACCATTTTGGGCAAAATTAAGTCTAAAGCTCTGTGCACCATCTTGGAAATCAATAACATGGGGACATTTTAGGATGCACTGTGAATATAATGAAACCTATAGTGAGTAAAACCTTGATGTCAGAGTTAGGAGATTCAGTATGGATTTATGGTACATGGACTTATGAATGGTATAGTTGTTGCCCAAAAAGAGGATTAGAATCTTGTGTCTTTTGCTGCTCCAGCAGGACATTGCTGGTGGTGAAACCTCTGATTAAGAAGCAATACTCAAAAGATAAGAAATTTTCAGTGATTACCATGGGAACCACAAATGATTTCATAAGGGTACAAAAATTACAAAAAGTTCTAATTGAGAGAGGATGAAGCTTAAAACAGTTTCTATGGAAACCAGAGGTGGCATCCAAAAAAAGTGTGTGTACTAATCTGATAGTCTGATTGGCAAGTAATTGGAGTGTTGGAGTGGGGAAGCCTTGGGATGTGAGAAAAAGTGTCCATCTCACTAACACATGCAGCACACAATCTTCTGATGGGGAGCTAGAGCCTCGAACTCTTTCCTTCCCAGCAGAATACACTCATCACTCAATTAGTGATTCATTTTCATGAATCTCTGTGCTGAGTGAATGTGGTTTTCTTCTTTTTTTCCCCTTATATTTATTTTTATTGGAATGCAGAACAACTTCAACAGAAACAATGGATCGACTGCTTCCTCATCCTACCCTAAGGTTAGAAGTCATGACGGTGCTTCTGTGGATAGTAGATGTGGGCTCCACTGTCCTCCTTCTCAGACAGAACAGAGAAATGCACACAGACTTCCAGACTTCTAAATAGTTAGACAGGGTACTTGGTGTTTTCCAGGACTTCAGTTTCTTCTGACTATTATGCAGCTAAGCTCAGTTCATAGAATTCAGAATTTCTGAAGTACTTTTACTTGTCAGATCACAGTGCAAATCCCAAGGACACAATGTCCTGTATGACCTGTGAAGGAACTTACAGGCATAAAATAAACCAGATAATGTAGTTATTTATATCTACCAGAACCATTTACTATTAGGGCAAGTGGAAAACAACTGCGAAGAGTTTTGGGGAAGATGTAGGATAAGCAAACCAAATCTTTGCTCTCTTTCATAAGGGTACAGCCCAAGTATGTTTCAATATCCTTCTGCTTGATGCATGGAGGAAAAGAACATAACATTGTTGTCAGTAAACTAGATAAATAACAGGGCTTTGGCCAACTGCAAGTTGCTGAGGTCGTCAGCAAAATTGTTGCCAGCTCAGTGGTTTGGCAGACACGTACTTTCCTCCAGTATTCTCTGAGCTCACCAAATTAATTTCTCCATTCAGCAGATGTAGACAGAAAATCCTAGCATTTTGAAATATTTTGTGGATCTGAGGTGTTTTGAAAGAAGATAGACCTGTCTGATGAAAGACCTAGAAGGCTGGTCTGCAATCTCTGTGACACTGTGGTTCGTGGCCCCTACATTGCTATCCATAATCATGATCTAACTGAAGTATTGCAAAAGGACTAGGAGAAGCATCATCCCTTAACTTGGTAAATGTGCATTTGGAGAATTTACTACACCAGTTTTCTGATCATAGAATGAGCAGTGCTGGCATAATCTGCAGAATGGCCACACTTCTCACAGTTGGTGGCAAATCTGTATCCAGAATGGCTGCTATAGTGTAACCTCTGTAAGCCCCAGTGTAGATTGGATTTGAAGAACTGTACACAAAGGTACTCAAGGAGATCAGGAGATCTCTTGCTTCACTTCTGATCTGATCATTTCCGATTAATCTTGGGTCAAGCTTCACTCTGTTTTATAAATAGGGCTAAGGATAGGTGAGTCTTATACACACCACACCTTTGCAAAATATTGAATTGTCTGCCTGGATAATAAGCTTAAGCTGTAACATTTCAAAGATTTTGTCTTTATAATGCAATAAAAAGATTGTGTTCCATAGACTGAAAGGCTCAGAGAAGCTATGGGGAAGGTACTGGCATTCATTTAAAGAAGACTCTTAGAATAATGTCACATTAATAGTTGGCATGTGACTGAAGGGTCTCTCAGGTGGTCACCCTTCCTTGTGGTTCAGTGAATCCATCACTGCTTATATTGCACATTCTTTTAAACACAATTTCACAAAAACAAGGCAGTGAAGTAAACAGGGTAGCTGAAAGAAATGACAGAAAATCCATATTTCATTTCACACCTTCCAATTGCACCTTTCAGAAGTGCACATCTGCATGGGGAAAAGTGTATCACAACCTTATTTATATACATGCTCAACAGAAAGCAATAGTGGAAGTTTCTGGTTTCCACAGGTGAATATTTCAGCGAGGGTTTTGCAGGTGATGCTTCATTCTTTCCAATGCAGTATGCCAATAGTTTTAAGCCCCTCTGGAGACCTGCACATCTTCTATGCAAACAAAATATTCCACTAGCTACAGAACTATCAAAGTTCTGATGACTGTATAGAGTTGTGTCCCATCTTATCTCAAAAAGCTACAGTGGAACTGAAAGTTATGGAAAGGGCGACAAGGCAAGGGATAACTGTGTGAGGGATGCTTCAAAAGGCAGAGAAGGAATTTCGAAGAGACCTTTTAAAACCTGAGTGGTATGGATAAAATGAAATAGGAGTTTTCTTCATGTCCTCTTCCAATTCAAGGACTAGGGGGCTGCAGGTCCAAAGCAAACAAGTGGATGCACTCCTTGATGTAATGTATGATTAGGCTGTAAAATTTCTTCTCATGGGGTAATGTAGACAGAAAAAGTTTGTATTAGTTCAGGAAGTGACTGGGCAGATTCATAGAAAAAAAAATCTGCTAAGGACACAACGTCTGGGTTGGGAATTACTGGATGACAATTTACAGAAGCTGGGCAAATATCAGCACATGCTGACTCAGTTCTTTCTGCTCCTTAGGAATGCAATTCTGGCCAATGTCAAGGATGCCATAATGAGCTTAAGGAAACTTGAGAACCACCTGGAAAAGCTGTTGCCTCGTGAGAAAAAGTGGACTTGTGGAGGGTTCTAGCTGTGAAAAAGAGAACTTGTAATGTGAAGCAGAAGAAACTAATAGGACAATGATCACAGAATCGCAGAATGGTAAGCACTGGAAGAGACCTTTGGAAATCATCTAGTCCAACTCCCCTGATAAAGCAGGGTTACCTAGAGCAGGTTGCACTGGAATGTGCGTGGTAGATTTTCAAAGTCTCTAGAGACGGAGATTCTCAACTGCTCTGGGCAATCCATTCCAGGGCTCAAAGTAAGGAAGATTTTCCTTAAATTCAGGTGAAACTTCCTGTGTTCTAGTTTGTACCTGTTGCCTCTTCTTCTATCATTGGCCACCACTGTAAAGAGCCCAATCCCGTCTGTATGACCCCCGCCATTAGATATTTGTATGCATTGATAAGATCCCCTCTCAGTCTGCTCTTCTCTTCTCCAGGCTAAACACCCTCAAGTCTCTCAGCTCTCCTATTTACTTCTGTTTGAGTTCAAGATCATAACTCAAACTGTGCTGAGAGCCCATTGCAATTGCTTGCAACATTGTGAATACATAGTCCAATAGATCAATATTTTGCTGCAACTTCTGGAACTCAGATAAAGGTGGTGAGTAGTCCCATTCCTCTTCAATAATGTCATGAATCCCAGGAATAACCAGGATCCTGCAAGGAAATTGAACTGAAAGAAGTTCATATCTAAATGTTTGTCTGACCCACATATTCAGTGAAGAAACTTATCTTTTTGTTTTGTTTAGTTTCCAGCTCTCTTTTTAGACCACAGTGCATCCTGTGTGTCCTACAGCACAACTTCATGCTTTTCATCATCATTCAAAAACGTTTTAGGTGAGGGTGGAATAAGAGCATTTTTAAGATTTTAAGTCCTCTTACACAGAACAAAACCAAACTTGTTTATAGCTTTGGTCTGAACTAAGTTGTCATTTAGGTCCTAATGGCCTAATGACACTATTATAGATATTTGTGCCAATTTAAACTAAATGAAAAGAATTTAGCTTTCTACCAAAATAAAAGTAGAAAGGGGAATGTGTGTCCACTGTAAATGATGGTAAATCAAACTTTAAATTAAACAATGCCAATTCTATTTGCAGACATGCAGTTACATGAAAGTGACGTCAGTGTGCATCTTCCTGAAGACTGATTACAGTGATTTGGTTGCAGAGTTTGCAAAACAAAATCATTTCTTCATTTGGTGAGTGACAGTTAATACAGCAGGCTGGTTAATAACCTTCCTTTTTCCCTGCTCTGAGGTAAGGCAACATTAATGGGGTATGGGGAATAGTATGAATTGGAAGAGTTATTTGCCATCAGTAGTTCCTCTGATTGATGTTTGCTTCTTTTCTTTCTTTCTTTCTTTTTTTTTTTTTTCCTGTTCACAAACTGTCTGTCAATGGATTATGATTGAAATTGTGTGCTGAACAGTTTCTGCCACTGCGTCTCCGTCTATCATGGACTTTTTCTATGAATGTATGATTGACAAAGGTCAAGCAGTTTTGACTGCACACATATGTTACATGGATTGTTTCTTTTACATCAGTGGATGGCAGGAAATTTCAGAGTAAAGCCTTCTGGAAAAACAAGTACAAAACCAAATTCTGAATCTGCCTGCTGATTGATTCAGTTACGTTTTGCTGTTCTTTTAAGCTTTTAGAAGTGCATTACATGTTCCCTTCCAAAAATTGTCACTCACAAAAAAAACCCCAAACAACCTGGTAGCTTTTCAACTCAAAAGCAGAAGAAACTCAAGAGCTCAAACATAGAAGCCTTCAGAACCATCCAATGTGCCATATAGAATGGATAATATTGCTCTTTTTCTAAGATCTGTGGACAATAAAATTGTCTTATGAATCTATTTTAGAATGAGGGAGTAGTGTAAGTTGGAAAGGACTTCTGGAGGTTTCCAGTTCAACCTCTTATTCAAAACAAGGCTACTCTCAAAGCTGGATTAGTTTGATTGAGGTCTTCTCAATAGGAGTTTAATGTATCTATGAATGAAGTTGCCACAGCCTCTCTGGGTAACCTACTCCAGTGCTTAGCTACCCTCATTGTGAAAAACATTTCCATGCAAATAGCTGAAATTTCCCCCATTGCAACCTGGGTCCATTGGTTCTTGTCTTTTCACTTTGCACCCCTGAGAAGAATCTGGCTCCACTGTTTCTATAAGCACTCATCAGCAGTTATAAACTCCTCAACTTTAATAAGGACAAATACAAAACTGGAAGAAATACTTGTCTGCACAAGGTTATGTCCAAAGATGAGCTACTTATAAAATTAATAATTGGGATATTATCCTATCTCGTAGAGTCAAAATTCATCAGCACAGCTGTCATTGAGGCAGGCTACACAAAACCATAAAAGTATAGAGAGTAAACAGAGACATATCTAATGATCAGGATCATTTCAATGTCTATTAATGTTTCTTGTTACAGCAAAGGTCTCCTTCTCCCCTCCAAAATACCCAATCCTCACCCCAACTGCCACACTTGTTTGTGCTTGTAGTGTTCACATAACCTGTCTCAAATATGCATGACTTTCTGCAGTTTGCCAATATTTTCACTGCATTAAAAGATTCCCATGTAGAATATCACAGGTAAGGAAGGAAAACCCACCACACCCCATTGAAAGTGCACTACATTTGTTCTGTGGGGAGTAAATCTGCTTCCATGTGCAGTGTAACAGTGGGATACATTCAGAGTGGTTTGCTCTAGTCACTGTAATGATTGTAATTGCTAAGGAGGGTTTTGCAGATTAAATTAGCATAGACATTAGGGATACACAGTTACAGTATTTAATAGTTCCAGTGGAGCAGGGTACCTGACTGTTACTTGCTCAAACTGGAGTCCCAAGGAACAAGGCTTGCTAACGAGGTTTTAGGGCATGTGAGTGGTGGTTTTCCACCTGAAAGGTTTTCCTGAAGGCAATATGAACACCAGATTTAGCTTTGCAAGAGACACCTCAACTTTCTCTCACATTTCCCCTTTCCCACCTCAACTTTCTCTCACATTTCCCCTTTCCCACACTGAGCGCAGCACAACCTCAGTATGGTCATTAATATTCATATTTGTTTGTGTAAAATTAGTCTTACAGGGTACACTTAGAAAAGAATACCAAGTCCCTTGAAAGACACACTTGGTTCAGTTATTGTTATCAGTACTGAGTCACTCACTTCTGAAAAGGCAAAGCATATACCAGTACTGAGTTCATTTTCGAAAAGGCAAAGAATAACTGTTAAATACAAGAGCACTTTGTCTCCTGTGTGTGCTGACCTAGCCCTTCAAGGAAATGTTCAGCACATGTTTATCACTGGTCAGACCCATTCTCATTACAGTACAGCTGTTTTAGTGCCTTTCCATAACCTTCACAGATCTCTCTGAGGCACTGAGTCAATACAGTAATTTTAAATGAACTGCTCTCATATTAGAGGTCTTGTGATAGGCCTCACAGGGGAAAAGAAGGTCATTGGCAAGTGCTGCTTGCTGGTTGTTCATGGATGGTGGGATGTCTATTGACAATCTTGAGCCTGTTTTAACCATACCATAGCAGAAAGATTAAGGGCCACCACTAGAACCAGGAAGGTCTGAAAGTAGCATAAAGCAATATCAGTTCATATCAGATGGCTGTTGTGCCGAATTCACAACATCTGTCATAATGTTGATTGAGTGCAGGCACTGGAATACTTGGTCTTGGACACTTAAAGTACAGCAACTGGTGTAAAACATCATTTTCTAGCTCAATGGCATCAAATGATTTTGGTTAGGTTCAGAGTAACTGGTATCTATTCCAGCTGATGCTGGTGTATGCAGAGTGCTGGGCTTTTTATTGCAAAGTATGCTGATGTTAAATTATACTAAAAGAAAGGTTCTGTTAGAGTCTAGCCATTGACTTTAATGAAATAACTAATTGGATCATTTTAATTATGAGTTGAGGCAAAGCAAGAGCATAAATGTTAAAATATCATTTCATGCCAGTAGAGAAAAAAAGTTGACATTTACCTAAACCAAAGACTAGATTGCTGAGAATGAAAGAGAGAGATAATGAGCAAGTGCAAAGGAAAATGGGATTGAAAAGGTGAGACAATCTGAAAGCTGACAAGACACTAGAAGGACATGACCTGGAGCCAGAGATGGCTGGAAAGCCTTCAGGCAGGGGGAAGATGAGAAGTTTTGTGAAAACGTTTCTCATTCTTCTTTAGTTAAGAAGGAAGAGTCTCAATGCTGGGAAACGGAGCCTTTCTTCCCTGCAGTTCTGAAACAACGCATTGGCTATCACACACACAAGAATATCTTTGGATTCTCTTCTGAATGGAATTATTTCTGCATTTGTAAAACTAAATTTGATCAAATTCCCACAGGAAGAAAAGCAGACACACAGACTATTTGTTGTTGTTGTTGTTGTTAATAAAGCCATACTTCATTGTGAGAGGCTAACAACTACAAGAGGCTAACAACAGCATTAACAGAGAATAGGTTTCTAAGAGGGAAAGAAAAATGGGTTTAAACAATCCCTTCAATACCAGGAGCACAGCAGAATTACCAAAGCACTGCACTTGCAATCCATTGCGTCACCAAAGCATCTCCTTCTACACAGATCGAGCTCTTCTTTTGCTTAGCCATTGATCAGCTCTGTGGACTTCACAGGAATCATCTAAATTCCCTACATGAAGTCATGGTGCTGCTGAAATAAATGAGAAATTTACCATCTGTGCCTCTGGGGGCCAAAATGCTACTGTACAGTGTTGAGAAGGGGCTGTAAGAATATTTATTGACTACAGGTACATTAGTCACTCACTATTTGGTGTTCATTTAGCACTTGGACAGACATGGTGCTATGGGAAGGCTGACTACATTTGAATGTTTTATCTACCTTATGTTGAAGCCAGATTTTCCAAGCCGCTTTTTGTTTTGTTTTGTTTTTTTTTTTTTAAATCACTGTTGTCTTTATCAAGAACAAAATCTGTGACCTGAACAACTGCAGTGAGCTGTGTTAAAAGCTATGCCCAAAAGCTGAGAGGTCAAAATTACCTTAAGTGGTGGAGCCCGGTGCTGCCGTTCCCTTGTCAAATTTCACGAGTCTGGAGAAGTTGCTGTTAATCAGTATCCTCACTAGGAGATCCTGAATGATATCAGTGTTGTGGTAGGCCTAAACAGACCAAAATAGGCTTATACATGTCCTGGCTTGCCCAGGCATGTTTTTCTGCTCTCCCTCCTTCTGTTTTGGGGAGAAGCAACCGTGGGAAAGAGGACAAAGAACCTGGAGCCACCGAGTCTAAGGACTCTGGCTTTCCCAGTCTTGTTTTGCATCCTGTGGCAAACAAGGTACACACACTCAGCTTGTGCATGCCTTATGCAAGGCCTGTGTTCTGCCCTAAAAGGGGTAAAGCAAGCCTATGGCTTCACTTAATATGGTCAAGCTTGGCTAACTGCCTTTCTGATTGGCTATTCTGTGTCCAAAGGCCCATTAGTCTTGGGCTCTATTGATAAAAAGAAACAAGCAGGTGCCACAATATGCTCTGCTGGTGTATTTGTGCTTGCTCACCATTCCCTGGAAACTGCCTGTGTTGAGTTTACCAGGAACAGGCTCTAAATGCCTCCACGCAATAGGCCTGCATAGCCAGTGCGGTATCTGTGCTGAGACTGCACCTCTCAAGACATCCTGCCTACACCTGAAAGTCTCCTGCCAAGACAAGAAGTCCTGGAGATACACAGATCATCCAGAGGAGACCAGAACCAGGTCAGAGATTTTCTGCCTCCTTTCCCCAGCAGCGTGGGAAGAATCAGAAGCCTCAGTGGCTGACAAGACAGTAACAGAATTCCCTAAAAGCGTTTGGGTACTGTAGTCAGCCCTAACAGTCGGGAGATAATATTTGTGAGTAAATACTTAAAGCCTCTTGTAATTCACCATTGCCTTCTGCCACAAGCAGAAAGGAGCTCCTTGAGTCCATCTAGTGGGCAAGCAGCATAATCAACCACAAGTGATATACTGACCACAGGAACCTTCTCTTCCCGTTCAATTGAGTTCAATTAATGTTATATATTTTTGCTAGTTATTTCTGGATCAAATGTTATCATCTGTATAAAGTTCCCTGACCGTGCAAAGAACTGATTATTATTAAAATCAGTGGTCAAGGTGGCAAGAGGTTCTGAATATTGAATACTAATAAACAATATTAATCTTTGAAAATCATACCTTGCATTAATTAATTCCCTTCTGTAACAATCAGATAGAAATACAGAGCTGGAGGAGAGTTTCTTCATAAGTAATTTCTCATGAGAACATGTTTCCTCACTAAGGAAATTCCCCATTTCTAGTAATTATGGAAGGAATACTATAAAAAGAGAATCTTTGCCTCATATTTAAAAAATTTATTCTTACCAATCCAGTAGAGGCAAACTTCCTAAGATCTTACAGTCTAGAATACTGCTTTGATCTTATATTAAAGATATATAATATCTGACAATTTTAGTGGTTTATTGTCTGTGTAATTGGATGCAGTGTTGGATTGGGCCAAATTCTCAGCAGGTATAAACTGATGTTGTTGACAGCTTTGAAGCTCTGCATTTTTCCCAGTTTCTGTCAGTTAAAGATTTCAGTATGACTCTGAAACTATCATGTAGTGGTTTGATATCCCATTTGTGTGGGCTTAGTGAGGGAGCAGTCTCAGGGAAATCTGGGCTCTGTAGGTACTAGATAGAGGTATATGGAGGGGCAGAATTGGCCCTTGTTTGTAGCTCTTGTGCCTGCATTGTCTTTGATCGAGATTTCTGATCTGCTCAGGTTTCCCATGTGCTCCTGCTCAATGCTGTACTTTTTCTAAGATGTAGTTCTCTCTTGGTAAGATGAGGATGGTAATTCAGCACTGAATTCGTCCTCACTCAAGTGATGCAAGGAGAAATTCATTAACGTGAGGCATTTAGGTAATGGAGTAATGGTGGCTATGAGCATCAGAAGTACCCGGGTCTGGTCCTGCAGAGGGATGCACTTTTATATAGGGAGAAAAGAGACATGCTTTTCTATCTGCTAGCAAACCATTTGATGTTCTGTGTTGAATAGGCACAAATAATCTAATTGCAGGTATAGAGAAGAACTGTGTGGAATTAAGGAATGTAAAATTGTAAAGTGCTGTTTTAACTTCTGTTGTCATTTACTCTGCCAAGGTACAGGAAAGTTTTGAAAAATAGAAATGGTGTTTTGTGGTCTGCTCTCTCTCTCTAATCATTCCTTCTTCTTTGCTGAAAAGTCTCATGACAGCATGGTAGTTAATAGTGGTATTACATAGAATTAAATTCTCCCTCTCTCCTCAGGTCCCTCAGACTCTGCTCCAGGTCAGGCCTGGAACTCCTGTCCCGCTTCTTAACCATTAAGCTGTCCTAGGATAGATTTAATGACATATTCATAATAAATGGTTTGGTCTAAATCCTGCATTCTGAGACTCTGCTCATGCAAATTCCAAGTGAAAGCAGACATTTCTACCAAACCCATGTTTTTGATTTACCAGCCCTCAAGATGCAAAGAAAATCAAGCATCTGCCCTTTGTGACTCTTGAGTGACCTTTGACCACCTGGTTGTAGGTTCTTCTTCCCATGTGTGAAGAAACTGAGGCCTAGAGGAGTGCAGATATTTCCACCATGCTGTGCAGTCAGGAACACAGAGCTACAGTGGCATCCCATGAAGCGCATCCAGAAATTTTGGGTTGTGTCATGGCAGAAATTACTTTTGTGATGGCATGAGCTGGTGACATCAGGGGTCAGCAGGCAAACTGAAGCCACAAAAGTGAGGGATATAAAAATAGATATGGAATCAGGAAAGGAAGGGCAAGATAAACAGAGCATGAGGGCCAGAGTAACTGTGAGGTGGGAGTAGAAGTTGGATGATGGCGGAGGATGTGATAACAGATGAGGCTGCTATAAGAAGACTCAACTATTAGTAGTGTATCAGTCTTCTGGCTTGCTTAGCAGTGTGCTGGAAAGTGATAATTCATTCTTGTGTAGCTGATGGAAAGGCAGCTCTACATACGTTTCAAAATGCGGGAGATGCCACGATCTGGAGTGGATCTCAGCCCTTGTTTTATCTTGCACAGTGACATTTACTGTTGAAGGAAGCCTCAGCAGGAAATGGAGTGCAGTTTATTTCACAACATTTATATGAAACACATTCAATCATATGCCCTGCTGTTCATACAGTTGCTAAGAGGATGAGATTGATAGTAAGTGGTCTTATGAAGCTGTCAAGCAGCTTCATATTCAGAGCTGAGAATTCTACCTTTTCAATCTGCCTCAAATAGGCCTTTTCAGGACTGCCAAGCAGGAGTTTTCAATCTGCCAAAAATAATTATCCTTGCCAAGACATAGTCTTCAGGGAAAAATGAGAAGTCCCGATCCTCTCCTTCCCCGTCTCCTTTGTCTGAGTCAGCAGACTAGAAATACCATTTGTCATTTTCTCATAGACTTTTGACCTGTAATTTTTACCTATTATTTAATATAGCTTTAGAACAAGTTCAGTGAGAAAGAACTCAACAATGCCCTGCTTTGTTGATGGGGAAAAGCTACTAAACTCATGCAAAGCTCTGCTTTGCAGGCAGGCATCTGTGAATACTTGCAAAGATGCTTTTTCACTGTAGTTTAACAGCGGGAAAATGCATCTACTGTGGACATGAAATTAATCTTGGGTAAAGTCTATTTAAACAGCAATTTCCCTGTTTCTCCTGAACAGTGTGTCCCAAGCAGTCTTTTCAGGAGAATGGTGAGAAGGGTTGTTTGAGAGATGTGCTAGGGTTAATGCCCCTCAGCTATCAGCACATGTGAGGATTCTCCAGCTGCACAGGGAGGCTGGGATCAGAAAACTGAGGAGCTGGTGGAGCCCTGGCTCTTTTTTGCCTCACACCATTAGCTTGTCATGCAAGCACAGGCAAAATTCTCAACACTGTTATGTCCAAGCCACAACCAAGCCTTAGCAAGAGATGTACTCAGAAATCTTCAAGGCACAGCAATGCCTATTGGAAACAGTTCAGATCTGAGAGCCCATCTTGTTCTGCCAGTACAGTGGTAAATTCACTGAACATAGTGTGTCTTTTTCAAGAACTCCGAGATTTTGATCACTGGGTGACAGACTATCTGCCCCACTGGAGAAACTAAAATGTGGGTGCTATTTGTTCCCTCCTTTATCTACTATGTTGCCTTGAATTAAAAAATGAAAAAAAAAAAAAAAAAGTTTCAGCTAGAGTCTCCAGGTATCTGGAAAAGATGCAGACATGTCTGAAGTAGACATTGATAAACATTTTCTGCAGTTCTGACTGCATTTTTTTTATTGCCCAGTGCCAAATGGCTGACTGCACCAACTATCACCCTCCTAGCACTGTATTCTCAACTCCTATTTTCTCTGTCCACTTTCTTGCTCAGTCTCCCAAACCTTCTTTTTAATCTGGTCTTTCCGCCAACCTAGATTGGATCCCCTGCATGACAACCACCACTGTTGTATTCTCCACTCTCTTTATGCATTCTGCCACTACCACTGAGCAATAAGGGGAGACATTCTTGCTCTCTACAACTACAAAAGAGGTTGTAGCCAGGTGGATGTTGATCTCTTCTCCCAACAAGTAATAGGAAAAGAGGAAATGGCCTCAATCTGTATCAGTGGAGGTTTAGATTAGATATTAGGAAATATTTATTCACCAAAAGGGTTGCAAAACCCTGGAACAGGCCACCCAAGCAAGATGGAATCACCATCCCTGGTGACCTGTAGCTGAGGTGCTTAGGGACATAGTCAATGGTGGACTCAACAGTGTTGACAGTTGGACTTGATGATCTTAAAGGTCTTTTCCAACCTAGACAATTCTATGATTCTATGATCTTTTCTCCCTTGCACATGTATGTTTTGAGCCATTGGTCAAAAAAGGTCTTGGCTAGCCCTTCACATTGGACTTACTGAACCTGGTGATCAGTCAATCATCTTTAGACTCACTAGTAACAATTTTTCAACTCCTTGCTCAGCAAATTAAATGGAGGAAGGATTGTTAAGCAAAGCCATAGGTCTTGGAGTGACGAGTTCTAGCAGACACCATGCAGATATAAAGGCAGCAGCACAATGACAATGCTAAGCTGTCATTTTCGGTAGCCAAGAGAGATAAAACTTCAGAAAACCTCATTCTTTTTAGATATTACTATCACCTTATTCAGTCAGTCAGACTGGCCTGTACTGAGCAACTATAAGGAAGAAATGCTGTCCCTAAGTACTGCTGTATTGATTGTTAGTGTAGAACAACCTGCATTTGGTTCACACTCTGCTACTAATTCATTTGTTGGGCTTGTAACCACATAACAATGCTGTCTTTCAGAGCAACATCTGCAAGCTGCACAAAGCACTTACTGAATCACAGGCATGTTGTGAAGCTTCATCAATCAATTACAGTTCTAAAAGGACTCTCAACTTCTGGCCCAAAAGTGTAAGTCATCATAATTTATGCTCTTGTTAGATTTCTTTTATACAAGTCTTTGCCCTTTTCTTTTCACACAACAAATGCACTACAGGCGAATTCTCAGTGGGCTGCTTCTGACTTAAATGGATGTAAACAGAGCTGAGAATCAAACCCCTCATCTTCAGCCTGAGAATACTGCAGGCATTTATGCACCCTCAAAAATGGAAGCTATTTAAAAGCTTTATTTGACTTCAACAGCAGGAAAATGTGCACCTCACTTTCCTCAGCATCAATTCTTTTTAAAACGTGTTGTGTGTTTACAAGCTATCTTGAGCACTGAAATTGATTTTAGCTGGGCAGTTATTAAAGGTTCATTTTCCCTTCTTCCTCCAGTCTCAGACTAAGTGATAATATGTGGTAGTGGGAAATTCTCTCCATGAGATGGTATTGCCTTTGCCCTACCTTACTGAGTTTCTCAGGAAAGGTTTACGCTAGAGTATATATCCTGTTTGATCTACACGGGTAAAGCTATAATCTTCCTTTCAAAGAAATAGTTTATCCTTTTGGGTATATACAAGTTGGAATTTATTTTTGAAAATAGCTGTAAGAGACTCTGGCATGGCAAATGTAATTGAATTAGCTGGGTTTTATGCTATTGCTATGGTCTTATATTTCAACATGGTCAGATACAGTAATAGCAATATTTAGCATCAATTTCTTAATTACTAGTTAGTCCAAACACTGCCTGATTTTGGTGGAAAGGAAGCTGACACTTCCAGAATGTCTCTGGTGAAGAGGGAAGATGCTGTACTTCCATATAGGCTTGCTTAGTCCTTATGTGTCCTAGGTAGACTCCAAATAGCACCCACAGTTGGAGCGTTTGGGAGTTACATTGGAAAATTCACGTCTTGGACAATCGAGAGAGATTTGCAAGAGATGCAAGTGGAGACAGTGGGGACAGCCCACGGGTAGTCTGTCTTCATTCATGAAAGATCTAGACTACAGCAGCAGCCAGATACCCTACCTGCCACAGGCTTTCTCTATGGCTTTGGTAAAACTTCCTGCTCCGTACATGTAAAATAGTATATGCAGGATGAAAATGCTGGTCGGAAAAAGTTTTTCTTTTAATCCAACCACAATGTCCAAGCTCCAGAGGGTAAAAGTAAGGACTGGGAGCAGGCAGATCTGCCTACTATAGTAGAAGATCATGTTCGTGAACTCCTAAGGAATCTGAAAGTGCACAAGTCCATGGGGCCTGATGAGATCCACCCACGGGTCCTGAGGGAACTGGCAGATGAAATTGCCAAACCACTGTCCATCATATTTGAAAGGTCATGGCAGACTGGTGAAGTTCCTGCTGACTGGAGAAGGGCAAACATAACACCCATCTTCGAGAAGGGAAAAAAGGTCGACCCTGAGAACTACAGACCAGTCAGTGTCACCTCTGTGCCTGGCAAGATCATGGAGCAGATCCTGCTGAAAGCTCTGCTAAGGCAAATGGAAAACAAAGCAGAGGTGATTGGTGGTAACCAGCAATGGCTTCACCAAGGGCAGATCTTGCCTGACAAATTT